>JACEEZ010023040.1:225241-232038 GCA_016584305.1 Chionoecetes opilio
TTATAATATTATATATTATATTAATTATATATATATTTTATTACAAAATTTATATTTTAATATATGAATATCCAATTATATCCTTTTTTAATTTTAATAATATAAATAATAATACAAAATTATTAAACAAATAATATATTAAATTAACCCCAAATATATTTTTCAAATTTATATAAAATTTAAAATATTATTTAACCATAATTTATTTATCATATATTTAAACCAAAATTTATTTTATTTTTATACAAATAAATTTAATTTTTTTTTTAAATTTTATTTTATTTTTAAATCATATTAAATATATTTATTTTTATTTTTTTTATTTTTTTTTTTTAAAATTTTTTTTATTTTATTTTTATTTTATAATTTTTGTTTCAAAATTATTATTTTTTTATATAATATTTTTCTTAGTTTATATTGTATAAAATTTTTATTTATATTTCATATATTTTTTATAATTCTTTTTATTTATTTTATTTTATATTTTTTTTTTTACAATATTTATTTTTTTTTAATTTTCTTTTTTATATTTTTATATATTTTTTTTTATTATTTTTTTTATTTTTTTTTTATATTTTTTCCTTAATTTTTTTTTTTTTTTTTTTTTTTTTTTTAATTTTTTTTTATTTGTTTTTCCCCTTTCCCCCTTTTCCCCTTAATTTTTTTATTTTTTTTTGTGTTTTTTATTTTTATTTGTATTTTATTTGTATTTTTTTGTTTTTTTTTTTTTTTATTTTATTTTTTAATTTTTTATTTTTATTTATTACATTTTTATATCGTTTTCGGTGACAAACACTCGTCTTTTGGGGGTTTTTTTTATGCGCAACGTTTCGAAAAAGGCATTTTGACACACAAAAAATAGTTAAAATTTAATATTTTGCAATGCTAAAAGCAAACATCAAAAAAATTTTTTCTTGAACGATAAAATTTCCCTTTATTATCTAAATTACTAATAAAAAAATAAAATTTAAATTTTTCTTAACGGGCCTTGGGGGTGTATGCTGCTGAGTTGGGGAAGGGCTGAATGAAAACTATTTTTGGGGTAACATTTAGTTGTGTGGGGGGATCGAACCGAGAGTCGTCGGGCAAAACGAAACGTGATGCTTTTTGTTAATGTAGGGGTGAAGTGACTTGGGTTTTAAGATCGGGGGCGATCTTGATGGTATGGATTCTAATAATTTAGTTCACAAACCCTAGTGACACTAAATTATTAGAATCCATGACACAAGCATCTGTCCCCGTCTTAAAAAACCAAGTCCTTCCCCACCCAAATCATATCTCCAAAAGACTATCACGTTTTGTTGCCCCACGACCTCGGGTTTGATCGCCCCCCACCCTGAAATGTTACCCACGAAATAGTGTTCTTCTCCTTACCAAATCAGACAGCATACCACCAGGCCGTTAAATCAAATTTTATTTTATTTATTAGTTTGTAATTTTTTGATAATATAGGGAAAATTCTATTTTTCTTAAAAAATAAAATTTTAGATGTTCGCTTTTTAGCTTGCAAATATTAAATTTTAACATTTTTAGCCCATGAGGCCAATTTCCCCCTTTGGGGAAACGTTGCGCATAAACACCCCAAGTATGACGAGGTCTTTGTCACCCTGAATATCAAGATGTCTACCAACTGAAAAATCAACTAATATAATATTATATATATAATAATTATATATTATATATATATATATTATATATAATAATATATATATATATAATATATTATATATATATATATATATTATTATATATATATAATAAAAATATTATATATTATATATATATTAATATATTATTTATATATATATATTATATATATATATATAATTATAATAATATACAATTTTATATTATTATACTTTTATATATTTATATATATATCTATATATATTAATATAATATATATATATATAATATATACATTATATCTATATCTACATATATAATAATATTTTATTATTAATATATATTATCTTTATTATAATATTTATATAATATTATAAAATATAATATATATATTATATTGTAATGGCTAGACTTTTTTATATGCATTCAGTCCCCATATTTGCGCTTGGCGCCAGCTGTTGTCCCCGCTGGCGGATGCCAGTTAATGTTTTTCTGGTGGGGGAAAGGATTCCAGTCTGTGGGGGGGTTTTAGGCTCATAGTTGCCTCCCCACGAGAGCAGGGTGCGCTAGCAGAGACACCCGAAGTAAATTGATGTGGTGGCTGATGGGAAATTCAGGCATGCATAATAGAAACAGGGTATAGAAATATTTTTTAGATGAGCCGAAGGGGCAACGCGCCACCAGCCGCCATCTTGGAGGATCCAGGTCGGCCTGGGTCGCCCCACTCTGTTACAGGTCCGGCCACGACTACACCTCCCCAGCCGAGGACGTCTTCTGGACCTCTCGCCACCTCCTTCCAGTTCCTCGCTTGTCTGGAGCTTTTTCCTGCAACAGACGCAGGGCAAGTCATACCGCGAGGAGAAGGAGGGCTTGGTAGAGGCAGACGCAAGCTGGGAGCAAGGAGCGAGTCGCTAGACAGGAAGTCGACCACGTGTGTGCGCGACGAGGACCACGGGCTCGAGGCTACGGGTTCTTATAATCATAATCCATAACCCCTTATATCTTTTCCCCCAGCCAATAACCAGAAGCGGTAGGCTATCATAGGCATTGTAGGGAAGATATTTAGGCGTGATTGAGTGGATGAATCTTGTTTTGGGGGGGTGCTATTTTGTTTATGTGTAGATCTTGTAAATAAACTAGATAAGGTGTTTCCCAAGTGTTTATTGTTTACCCTGTATGTAGTCCTGGACTGATAGCTTCATAGTGAGTCAACAAAGAACCCGAAGGTGATTTAATTATTGAGAGGTAAGTGAAGTCTAAGTACTTAAAACCCCCATAAGAATCTAAACCTTTAACAAGTGGAGCCCACACACAGGGACTCATTCTTGTTTAGTCCAGGAGTACACAGGAAATTTATTCTAGTCACAAATAGCCCCGCCAGCATGAGTGTTCAGATATATAAGGAAGAGGCGGAGGTCGATAGGCTACGTGGAGCCAAAAGAAATACAAGAGTATGTTCTCAGTAGGCAACAAAGATGAAAAGAGGGGAGAGGCAGAAATTGCGGAGTACGAGAAGGAATTGAAGCTCATGGAGACACAGAGAGTGGAGCAAGTACAACAAAAGAGGAGAGGGAGAAAGACCGCAAAGCATAAAAAGGATTTGAGAGAGAGAGAGGAGAGGGAAAAGCCCGCGACACGTGGAGAGAGGGGAAAGGGAAAAGGAGTTGAGAGAGAGACAGGAAGGGAAAGAGAGCGAGAGAGAGTGGGAGCAAGAGGGGGAAACATAGGCAGCAGAAGGGAAATGATTTGGAAGTGTACGAGTAAGTAACAACGGGGGAAGAGCGCCGACAGTTATAAACCCGGGCCCTAAAGTAAAACTTCCGATGTTCAAAGAAGGCGATAGGATGGAACACTTCATAGGAAGGTTCGATGATGGGGCCCGACCTTTTGGAATATGACGAGATCACGCGTAGACTTCAGTTTCGACCTTGTTTGGGGGTTTAAGGCACTCGAGGTTCTCTATAGACTGGATAAACAAAACCGTGACTATGGTCGATGAAACATGCCCTCTTAAAGGCATTTTGCTGAGCACTGACGCCTTAAGCAGCAGTATTTGGAAGCTCAGCTGCAGGAGAACAAAACTGCCTCACAGTTCGCCGTGAGAATCGCCGGGAATTTGCGAGACTGGCGCGAAAGTGATGGAGCTGAGGAGACTGTCGAGGGCATCAAAGATTTAATTCTGCGCGCTAAATTCTTAAAGTCATGCCTGGAAGCGCTAATCGCGATGTGAAAATTGTTGGGTTCAATCAGTTGCCTGAAATGGGTAGAGTCGCCGAAAGCGTATTTTGAGGCTTATGCGGAAAGGCTGAGCCACCGAACGTTTGTTTGGGTCGAGGCTGCAGATACGCCCAAAGGGGAAAACGATAGCTCGCCCGACGGGATACGGCGACGCCAGCCCGTAAGACTGAGCCCCCATATAGTGCCCCAGTTGTAAACCCCCGTCGCTTTCAGGCAAGCTATAGGCCAGCACAAAAAGGAAACTGGAGGCCGTGGAGTAAATCTCGAAGCGAGTAATACCCCGGGCACAAAATGCTGGGCCGTTCACAAGGAGCCCCACTGCCCACTCCACAAGCAGTATACTGCACAGAAACCGGTATATTTGCAATTCACCGAGCCACAAAAGGCCGCGGGACGATATTCCACGGAGAAAGGTAGTTCGTCAGGTAATGGCACGGCCGTCATGCACGAAGCAAAATTCGGGATGAGGTAACCATGGATTCTCCTGCTGACTTGAGAACAGCGAGGCCGTCAGGAGGGAGGTAGAGACAGATCCTTCACTCGAGAACGTGCGACGGCATTACTGCGAAGGAACGGTCAGAACAGTGCGCGGTAATTATACGAGCTTTGTAGAGCGAGATGGTAATTTATACCGCGAGTTCATAACTCCCCGGGGCCACGAAGATTTCAATTCGTCGTCCTGAAAATATCGCTATGCCGTATTCGAGTTAGATCACTGCGATGCCACAGGTGCCCACTCGAGCAGGAAAAAAAACGTGGAAACGTTTTCGCCCAGAAAATTTTATTGGCCAGCATGGGCCATGATTTGAGCAGAGGGTGCATTCCTGCGAAGTGTGTCAAAAAACGAACGACAGCGACATAGGGGCTTATGAACCTCACGAGTACAATGAGGAACAGATGGGGTGTTTTTTAGGGTATAAAAGCCCACTCCCCTCAGAGTTAGGAGGAGGACTCCAGGGCTGCGCCTTGATAGGCCCCTTTAGGGGATCCTCCACGGCGGCATGTTAGACTGGATTAACATTGCATGACCCTAATATTTCCCTAGCATGCACGGGTGCATGTATTTAGGAAATCATAGGCAGGTAGACAGGATTGAATTTTTTGTAACACTATTGTATACGTACCATGTTACATTCACCTGTACCACCTACACTATGATATACATACCCTACGCCACAAACATTTGTTGGGAATTAAAATTTTACGCGTCTTGACGTCCCCGATTGGGTCCGATACAGGGGTTTTCTAGAAACTTTGGAGTTTTTATCCCCTAACTTTGAACTTAACGTAAATGCGGGGGTTTTTTTCCCCTCATTGGTTACAAGCAAAAACCCCTGTAAACGGTTTAAAGTACACACACCACAGAGTGTTCTGGATGTGTGACTGACTTATTTTGGTCGATCTAAAGATTAGATAATTTACATTTAACCTGCATGATGCTATAACATGTTCAGGTAGTCGGGGAAATTCTTTCTGCGGAAAGAATTTTATCTAGGTGGGGCGAATGTAATGGCAACATTTTATATGCATTCAGTCCCCATATTTGCGCTTGGCGCCAGCTGTTGTCCCCCCTGCGGGTGCCAGTTAAAGTTTTTCTGGTGGCGGGAAAGGGTTCCAGTCTGTGGGAGGGGTTTTAGGCTCATAGTTGCCTCCCCAGAGTAGCCCGGGTGCGCTTTGCAGAGACCCCGAAGTAAATTGCATGTGGTGGCTGATAGGAATTCAGGCATGCATAATAAAAAACAGGGTATAGAAAAAAATGTTTAGATGAGCCGAAGTGGCAACGCGCCACCAGGCCGCCATCTTGGAGGATCCAGGTCGGCCTGGGTCGCGCACTCGTTACAGGTCCGGCCACGACTACACCTCCCCCAGCCCGGGGCGTCTTCTGGACTCTCGCCACCTCCTTCCAGTTCCTCGCTTTTTCTGGAGCTTGTTCCTGCTAACAGACGCAGGGCAAGTCATACCGCAGGAGAAGGAGGGCTTTTGGGAGAGGCAGACGCAAGCTGGGAGCAAGGAGCGGTCGCTAGACAGGAAAGTCGACCACGTGTTGTGCGCGACGAGGACCACAGGCTCGAGGCTACAGGTTCTTATAATCATAATCCATAACCCCTTATATCTATTCCCCAGCCGATAACCAGAAGCGGTAGGCTATCATAGGCATATGTAGGGAAGATATTTAGGGCGTGATTGAGTGGATGAATCTTGTGTTGGGGGTGCTATTTTTGTTATGTGTAGATCTTGTAAATAAACTAGATAAGGGGTTTACCAAGTGTTTATTGTTTACCCTGTATGTAGTCCCGGACTGATAAATTCATAGTGAGTCAAACAAAGAACCCGAAGGTGATTTAATTATTGAGAGGTAAATGAAATCTAAGTACTTAAAACCCCCAGTAAATAATCTAAACCTTTACATATATATATATAATATTATATATTATTATATATATATATATATATTATATATATATTATATTTATATATATATATATATATATATATAAAATTTTATATATATATATATATAATATATAATATTATAAAATATATATATATATATAATTATATATATAAAATATGTGTGTGTGTGTATTTTAGAGGTACCAAGTTTTGATGACTGTTTTCTCTCTGTTTATTTTTTACTGCCTGCAGTGTAGTCTGTTCTGTTCGTTGCTTGAGTAGTTTGTATTTAATTTTGAGCTATTTAGATTGTAAATACTTATGAAACTAGGTAATATCGCTTTACTGTCCACTGAAATTTATCATTTACCTTCCCTATTATTTAGAATCTATAAAGCCACTTAATGTAATGTCATTTTACTATGTTGGTGAAATTTCCTTTAACCGTTTTTTGAGAGTAGGTTTGTGTATTGGACAAGTATGCTGGTAGTTATTTGTGTAACTAATTTTTGTTATTTTTTCTAAGCTATTTTTTTAAA
>JACEEZ010023041.1:0-5000 GCA_016584305.1 Chionoecetes opilio
GGGGGAAAAGGAGGAAAAAAAAAAATATAAGGCCCAAATTTTTTTAAATTTTTAAAGTAAGGAGGGGTGAAAAAAAAAAATTTTGAAAAAGTCAAACCCAGATGGTAAAAAATTTCGGAGATTCAAGGTGGGCACGGAGCAAGTGATGTATGGGCCACAAATTATACGAAAACACCCCAAAGCTTGGTTTAAAAAATTAAAATAGAGACAGTCTATTACTAGGGTTACTTTCACACAGCTGTTCTAATTAACCCTGAAAAACCTTTAAAGGGGGGGGGTTCCCTTTTCCCGTTTTTTTTTACATGGCGCCATGGTTTTAACCCACAGCTTCCTGAAAAGTAAATAAACACTACCCGGCTTCATGTCTCCTTGTGCGGCGTCCCTGCAAGTTGCGTTTTTGTTCGGACTGCCACGCGCTCCCCAAAAGCCCACCCACGCTCACTCCCGTTTTCAAGCTTCCCTTAAAACTTAGCGGCGTAGCTTTTTTCAGCGTTATCATGCCCAACCCCCACTTCAGCTTGAAGTAGGGGGAAGCCTGCTCTTTGCTTGCGCCGCAGCAACACGCCGCGTACCCGTAAGCGAGTCCCACCATCCCACCATCTGTTCCGCTCCACTACCCAGTGTCCTAAGCAATAAAAAAAAAAAGTCACGCTTCCTACCCCACATGGTACCACATCCTCACCGTCGCTTCGCTCTTTGGAATCTCTGCCCACTTTTTATGGTAAAAAACGACCCCTACCCCGACGGTACCGTAAATCCTCTCCTGAAACTCAGTCCAATTTTTCTTTTTTTTTTACATCTTGGCCCTTTGCGCCTCCAGGCATTACCTCCAGGGCGGGATGGTAGGCCCTGGAGGCTCACTTGAGGGTTGTGAAAGGTTCCCTCACCCGTGGGGGCGCGGGAGGTTTTGTTTGTGACGCCTGTGATTAGAAAAACTCATGCCGCCCCCCTGTGTCCTCCCCTGCACTCCAAACGAGGTAAGTTGTGGGCGGGCTGAGGGGGGTTTTTTAGGCCCTCGAGGTGAGAAATATTTTAAGTGGAAATTTTTGGGTCTCATTGCACGTAAAATCAAAAAACTTTTCTAAAATTTCCCAAAAACTCTTTTTTTCCTAAAAATTTAAAAATTTTTCTGAATCAAACTCCCCCTCGTGACTTCCGGCTCTAGCTAATAACATCTTAACAAAATTTTTCTTTTTTCATCTTTCCTCCTATGCTTCCCCGATGGTTTTTTAGCTTTTCTCTCTATTTCTAAGTGAACTCTGTCAAACCTTTCTTTCCCCCCCTTTTTTTTTTAAAAGGCTTTTTTTTCCCCCCACCCCCCTACTTTTATGGCTATTTTAAAAAAACCTTTATAAAGAATGTTTCTTTCCCCCCTCCTTTTTGGCTATTTTTTTTAAGGCTTAAAAAGGCCCGGGGGGCCCTTGCAATTTTTTCCGCCATTTTCCACATTTTCCCTTTTTTTTTTTTCTCGTTCCGTCCAATTTTTCCGTCCCTGAACAGCGACGATTTTGCGTCTTCACAGGGGAACTTGTCGTCAAAATTTCCATAGTCAAATCAAAAATTAAATTTTTAGTGATTTTCTTTAAAAATATTCGAAAAATCCTTTTTTTTTTTTTGGGAAATTATAAGCAATATTTTGAAAAGATTAAAAACACAAAATGACATTGCACCCTTAGAAACATTTAATTTTTTCGGTTTTATATAAAAAGTTAAAAATCTCTCGCATGACTTAAAATTGATTTTTTTGGATTTTCTGGAGGGCCTTCGTTTCTCACTCTTCAAGAAATTCAATTCTTGTAATTTATGGGGGGATAACGGGGAGTTTTTCGTACACAAGTTGTTTCGTTTCCCAGATTTTGTTAGTTGTGTCATACCTTTAATTTGAAGCTGTTTCGTACACAAACCTGGTTTTCGTTTCATAACTCAAGTAGTCAAGTTTGGTATTATTTTACACTAGGACCAGGAATTCCCTACCGTCAATAAGAATATAGTCGCCACTGCACTAATGTTGCCAGGCGCCATGTATTACGAATTTTAGCATCACTACAGACTTGTACTATGTGCCCCTGGGTGTGTTGTGACTGCCTCGAACAAGGGTGTCAGGTACAAAATAACTTTCAACTCTGAGCTGAGTGTACGAAACAACTATGGGGTTCGTGTACGAAACAACTATGGGGTTCGTGTACGAAACAACTTCTTGGTGTACGAATCTACTTGTGTACGAAGTAAGTTTTGTACGAACTGACTGCAATCCACTGCAAAATGAGGCCTTTCCGACAATTTTTAATGTGACCATCATTCTTAACACATAAAAATATACATATGGAAAGAGCACCTTAAACCTCGTACTGAATTACTGGTTGAAAGTACTAAAATACCGTTGTGTTTAGGTTTGGTTTATATTAAGTTAGGCTTAGCCGCATAGGATAGGTTTAGGTTAGGCTTTGTTGTTATTTTGGATAAAAAAAACGAATCTGATGGATTGCCCGGCTGGGTGGCGGCCGCCAACTCCTGCAGAATATTTTGCCGTATCTTAAAATAATTATGGTATTTTTCGTATATTATCCCCTGGGGGTTACAATATGTTTTTGGTGGTTGTGACAAGTTAGGTTAAGAAGGAAGATTTGGTCATTATTGTTAGGGTAAGATTAGGGAGGACAAGTGGTACCTGGAACTCTCTACTGGAATTCTTGTCGTCGTCGACGAGTGTTCCAATTTTCTAAATTGGCTCCGGTACCCACTATATTTATCTACAGTAAATCCTCGTTTTCCCGGACTATTACGGGAGAGGACTGGTCCGGGAACCCCAAAGGTCCGGGAATCGCAACAGTCCGAGGCCATTACCCAGCCCCGGACGTTTATCCTAAGATAAGATAAGATTTTCATCCTATCTAGACACTTTGCAAGTACCAACTACAAGGTTATTGACTATACAAAGCGCCGCCACGTCAGCACGAACTAGGCGGACTCGAACCGCTGACCGAATGCGCAGGGACTCTGCACATTGCAGGACGTTTATCCTACATTGTCCCCCAACCGCCAATATCAACTATCCGCCGTGGACTTTCCTTCGAGGTTGGTGGTGCCATCCTGAAGGTAACGCGAAGGTAAGACCTCGGTAGACAGACTATAGCACCACGAGGCAACAAATGGAAACAAATACGACCGCTGAGCATGCTGCCACCTGGCTGGTGGCGCGGACACTGACTGCGAGAAGACACGGTGACAGGAGAGGCTCGGACCGCCGGACAGCTTTGTCGATTTACGGACTGGACCACGCATTTGTCCGGGACACGGACATATCCCCGGACCTTGGATTATGACCGGCAAATTTGATATCCAGGAAATGGAGGTCCGGAAAAACGAGGGTTAAGTGTATTCAGCTTTTCCTATGTTTCTGCTTTCAGGGATTAATTACCAGGGTAAATATGCAGATTCAAGTTCCAGGCTTGGAGTAATTGTAATTGTAATTTAATTGAAATGTAATTAATTACACATTTTTGGGGTAATTGAAATTGTAATTGTAATTGTATATTTTAATTTACAAGTAATTGTAATTATAAGTGTAATTGAACTTTAAAATCATAAAGTAATTGTATTTGTAATTGTAATTGACTGTTTAAAAGTACAACAATTACAATTACATCATACAAAATTACAAATATTACGTTAATATACTGAAATGACGAGAGAGAGAGAGAGAGAGAGAAGATGAGGAGCAGAGAGAGAGAGGACGAGAGAGAGAGAGAGAGAGGAGACGAGAGTAGACGAGAGAAGAAAGAGAAGAATGAGAGAGAAGAGAGGAGAAGAGAGATGAGACGAGAGAGAGAGATGAGAGAGAGAGAGAGGAGAGATGAGAGAGGAACGAACTAGAGAGAAAAGAGAGAAGAGAGATGAAGTAGAGAATAAAAAAAAATAAAAAAAAAAACTATAACATCTCTTACCCACATCAAGCCTTCTCTCCATGAGCATAGGCGCACAGCCGTGGGGATAAAAAATTCGGCAGATGGCCACATAGCCGGGCTATCAAGTGGCGTCCATGAGCCAAAATCTGGCCCTTGCTTAGTTGTTTGATTGGCCTTCTACACTCAGAAGAATTTAAATATATTAATTAATTTTTGTTCATTTATCTAAGTAATTATACAAAATGACTACTTTTTAAATTTCCTTAAAAAGAAAAGCTAAACATCCTTTCTGTCAGGATCCGTACGTGTCAGTGATCTGCCACTGTCCAGTACGGTATACTATGGTCGTAGTAACATACGGTCCCACGCCTCGCTCGCCAGTTTGCTCCCGAGTTATTATATAATATATAGTATATATAGTTATATATATAATATATTATATAACTATATATCTGATATATACATTACTATATATATAGGTTATATCATATATATGATATATATATATATATAAGTATATATAAGATATATGATACTATATTATATATAGATATATATATATTCTATATAATATATACATATATAAGTTATATATATATATAATATATATAATATATATATACATATATATACATATACATTATACATATATATATATATATAATATATATGTATATATATATATATACTATATATATATACATATATATATATATATATAATATATATATTATATATTATATATATATAGATATATATATATATATGTATAAAATATATATATTAGGGTGTCCCAAGATCATAGAGGGAAAAAATGAAACATGTTTTTTTTCACTTGCTCGTGTTTTACTTCTGTTTACACATGCATAAAAAGAGTTCTCGTTAAATTAGATGAAATTCGGAGAATATTTAGGGGTCGCGACAAACTAAACAATTTCTAATACCTTCAAAACAAAAACAAAAACTCAAAACATCCCACATTTTTAGAAAGAAACTTATTAGGAAACCAAACAGACAGTTTTCATTGTTTCCATTCAGAAAGCCTTCTTTTGAACGTCCTCCTTCTTTTCCCGCCCCACAAGTTTCCGATGGTGG
>JACEEZ010023041.1:10000-12500 GCA_016584305.1 Chionoecetes opilio
TCTGTTCTCACCCACTCTCTTTTTATAATTCATTAATGATCTTCTAAGTCTAACTCAATTCCCTATCCACTCCTATGCACATTATTCTATCCTGCATTTTTCAACGTCATTCATTAGACGTCCAACTCAACAGGAACTAAGTGACTTACGGAGAGATGCCACAGAGCGCCTAACTTCTGATCTTCCTATAATTTATAATTGGGGCAAAGCAAATCTTGTTTTGTTCAATGCCTCATAAAACTCTTTTCTTCACCTATCAACTCGACATATCCTTCCAGGCAACTATCCTCTCTTCTCAACGGACACTCAACTGTCTTCTCTCTTCTACAATGAACATACTAGGAGTATCCTTTACTAAAAATCTGAACTGGAATATCTCAACAATCTCCATCGCTTTGCTAAAACAGATCTATGAAGTTAGGTGTCCAGTGGCGTCTGCGTCCATGTATGGAGTATGCCTCTCATGCATGAGGGTGATCCACTCATACATCTCTCCTAAACAGGGTTGAGTCAAAAAGCTTTTCGGTCACATCACTCCCTCCTCTGACTGACTGTCTTCATTTTTTAAATCACCACCGCAATGTTGCTTCTCTTGCTATCTGCTACCGTTATTTTCATGCTGACTGAATCTTCAGACTCACAGAACTCTTCTGAACTTTCAGACTGCATGCTTCCCCCCTCCTGAGGCCTCGCTGCACAAGACTTTCTACTCATTCTCATCCTTATTATGTCCCTAATGCAAGAATTAACCAGTATTTTTACTCCTTCATCCCTTTCACTGGTAAACTCTGGAACTCTCTTTCTGTTTCTATTTTCCTCCTTCTACGACTTTTNATTTTTTTTTTTTAAGGAAGGAAACCCCAAGTCCCTGAGCTCACTTGAGGTTTGATGGTAGCCTGACCCGTGGTGTGCGCAGCATAGATTTTGTTATAGTGACGCCTGTGATTAGAAGCTCATGCACCCCCTGTGTCCTCCGATGCACTCGCAATCGAAGGTAGAGTTGATGGGCAGGGCATGAGGGTGTTCTTAGGCCACTCGACGGTGCAGAAATATTTTAAGTGGATTTATGGGTCTCACTCTGCACGTAATAATGCAAAATCTTTTCTACAAATTGCCAAAGACTCCTTTATTCATAGAAAATTTCAAAATTTTTCTGAATCAAACTCCTCTCGTGACTTCTGGCATCTAGCTAATAACATCTGTAACAATTTTACTTCTTCATCTTTCCCTCCTATGCTTCACCCAGATGGCTTTATAGCTTTCTCATCTATTTCTAAAGCTGAACTCTGCTCAAACCTTTGCTAAAAATTCCACTCTGGTTGATGAAGGGCTTGTTTCTCCATCTCCACCCTCTGACTATATTATGGCTATTATTAAGATCCTTCATAATGATGTTTTCTTTGCCCTCTCTGGCCTAGATTTTCGGAAGGCTTAAGGCGGCGGCACATTAGCACATTTTCCGTCGATGTCTACGATTTCCGTCGTTTTTTCTCGTTCCGTCAACTTTTTCCGTCTGAATCAGTCAGACGATTATGATCGTCTTCACATGGCAACTTGTCGTCAACTTTCATAGTCAAATCAAAATTACTTTATTAGTGATTACTTTAAAGATATTCGAAATAAATCACTTTTTTTTGGCAAATTATAATGCAATATATTTGAAAGTATTAAAAACAGCAAGTGACTATTGCACCTGTAGAAACATTTAATTTGCGGTTTTATATAACAGTTAACAATCTCTCGCATGACTATATATAGATTTGTTGTGTATATTTCTGGAGGCCTTCGTTTCTCACTCTTCAAGACTTCAATTCTTGTAATTATGGGGGGATAACAGGGAGTTTCGTACACAAGTTGTTTCGTTCCCAGATTTTGTTAGTTGTGTCATACCTTTAATTTGAGCTGTTTCGTACACACCTGGTGTCGTTTCATAACTCAAGTAGTCAAGTTTGGTATTATTTTACACTAGGACCAGAATTCCCTACCGTCAATAAGAATATAGTCGCCACTGCACTAATGTTGCCAGGCGCCATGTATTACGAATTTTAGCATCACTACAGACTTGTACTATGTGCCCCTGGGTGTGTTGTGACTGCCTCGAACAAGGGTGTCAGGTACGAAATAACTTTCAACTCTGAGCTGAGTGTACGAAACAACTATGGGGTTCGTGTACGAAACAACTATGGGGTTCGTGTACGAAACAACTATGGGGTTCGTGTACGAAACAACTATGGGGTTCGTGTACGAAACAACTTCTTGGTGTACGAATCTACTTGTGTACGAAGCAAGTTTTGTACGAACTGACTGCAATCCACTGCAAAATGAGGCCTTTCCGACAATTTTTAATGTGACCATCATTCTTAACACATAAAAATATACATATGGAAAGAGCACCTTAAACCTCGTACTGAATTACTGGTTGAAAGTACTAAAATACCGTTGTGTTTAGGTTTGGTTTAGATTAAGTTAGGCTTAGCCGCATAGGATAGGTTTAGGTTAG
>JACEEZ010023041.1:17500-55000 GCA_016584305.1 Chionoecetes opilio
TAAAACCCTGAGGGAGAAAAAAAGGGGAAAATTTTTAAAAAAACCTAAAATTTCGAGTCCGCCACCAAAAAATGTTCACCTTGTGGGGACCTTTAAATTTACTCAACCCCCCAAATTTAAACCCCATACTTTTTTCTATAAAAACCGGAATACACACGAGGGCACCATTTCAAAACTTTTGCATTGGGACCCCCCTTAATTATTTTTTTTTATATTTTATATATATATTATATATATATTTTAAAAAATAAATATTTTAAAATATATATATTATATTTTTAATTTTATATATTTTTTGGGTGTCCCGCCTCACATGGGTTTTTTTCTCGCAAAAATAAATCGCACACCCCTTTATTTACTTACACAGAAGAAAAAAAAATTGGGCAAAATTTTCATTGACTTTAGGGGGGGGAAAGAGAAAAAATGTCTTTTTTTTTGACCCTATATAAAACCCACCGATTAATTTAAGAAATCCCCCACTGTGGGGTTTTAAACGCTTTCCGGGGTTCTTTCGCACCATCCCCCCCACCCACGTCTCCTGTTTTTTGATCCATAACCTCAAAAAAAAAATTATAAAAGTATTAAAAGGGTAAGAGTAGCCGTTAGCATATAACATAGGGTTTTGGGGGGCCCCTTAAAGTTAAAGACCGAATAAAATTAACATTGCGGGCATGTTTTCGGGAGGGGGAACAAATTAGGGTTGTGCATGACAACTTTTGGAACAAAAAAATTTTGGAAAACCTAATAAAATATATATATATAATATATATTTATATATATAATATATTATATATTTAATATAATATAATATATATTATTTATAATTATATTATATATTATTTTTTTTTAATATGTATATATAATTTATATTTATATAAAATATATATATTTATATTAATATATTTTTATATATATATATTTTATATATAAAATTTATATTATAATATATATATATATATATATATAATATTATTATATAATATATATATTTATATATATATATATTATATTTAATAATATATATATATATAATATATATTATATAAATATATATATATATTTTTTTTATTATTATATATATATATCATTAAATAATTTTTAATTAAATTAAATTATATTAAATATATTATATATATATATATATATTATATTATATTATTTTATATATAACTATAATTATATATTTTAATTTTATAAAAATTAATATATATAATATATATATATATATATAATATATAAATATATAATTTATTAAATTATATATTATTTATTATTATATATATATATATATTTTAAAATAACAATTAGTTCAGTTATACTATGAAAAAAAATTTGAAAATTAATTAAAACACTACTTTGCTGTAATTTAAATTGTAAAATTGAAATTTTGGGAAATAAAAAAGTAATGAAAATTTTTTTTGAGACTTGAATTGTAATTGAAATTTAACATTTTTTCCTTTCCTTGTATTTTTTAATTAGTTTTTGGGAAAAGCGTCGAAATTGTAATTGTACTCCATTGAAAACCAATACTCCCTATTGACCATACTTTCCAAATAAATGGGCTCTGAGCTCCCCCATACTTTCCCCCCCTGTTATTTAAACTAACCGACCCGGCATTGTTATGAAACCTAACCACGCGGGGGGGAGGTTTCCCCCCAACCCCCCTTTTTATTTTTCATTTCCCCAGCTGTTGTGGGGGGAAAAAATACCCCTTTGTATGAAACAAAGTTGGGGATATTTAAAAACCACGATCGTTATTTGTTTAAGCTGCACTTATCCAAATCCCAAAATAGTTGACAATTTCAATGGCTTTACAAATTGTTGAGGAGGAGGTTAAGAAGCCTGTTGGGTTTAATATAAAAAGTTGCTCATTTTAAAACAATTTATGTTGAGGCCATACACAATTACACTTTAGATAAAAAGCCAACCATAAAGTATCCAGCACGTTGTTTTAGCTAGTTTGGCTCTTTACATTAAAAATACCATAATTTAATGTAAGTACCGATAGCCCCCTGGGGGGTTTGGGGTCATGTTTTTTTTTACAGTCGATGGAAAAAAGTGCAGGCGAAAGGTTGTGTTGTGTGACGTTTTTCAGTCAAAAAATTTTCAAAAATCAAAAGTTTTGACAAAAAAATTTAGGAAAAATGCTGTGGACACCGCCTTTTTCGGTCCTGATGGGGTCCTCCTTTGTTCTCAAAAAAGTGCTTCGTGCTTGCACCTGCCTGCTAAACTTTTCCTTTTGTTATCGCTTCCCCCTTTCCTTCTTGCTGGAATTTTTCTACATTCAACCCGTGTAAAAAGGCTAAAAGTTTAATCCCTTAAAAATACCGTCCTTACTTTGACTCCTGCCTTTCAAAAACTTTTGAAAAATACTTAAAAAAAATTCTTAAAAATCTATCTGCTCACAAATTTTTTCCTCGTCAAGGTTTCCATAAAGGGCAAACTACGGCGATCTTTTAGTTTTAAACGACTCTTGGGCTCCTCCTTTATGATTTTTTCTTTTCCCTTGACATATCAAAACTTTTGATAGAGTTTGGGACAAAACGTTAATTTATCCTTATTCGGTTCTATCCTTCTCTCTGCAAAAAATTCATCTTAAATTTTCCTTTTTTACCGTATATTGCCCCTAATGTCCTGTCTTTTTCCCTTTTCCTAAGTCTATCAAAAGTGGGTTCCTCAGGGTTCTGTTTCTACCACTCTCTTTTTTTTAATTCATTAATGATCTTCAAGCTAATCAAATTTCCCCATCCATCCTTGCACATTATTTACCTGCATTTTTTCAATTTAAAGTCCAAATCAAAAGGAATAAATGATACGGAGAATGCCACAGGCGCCTAACTTTGATCTTCCTATAATTTATAAAATTGGGGGGAAAGCAAAAATTTTTTTGTTTTATGCCTCTAAAATCTTTCTTTACCTATCAACTCGACATATTTCAGGGAACTATCCTCTCTTTTCAACGACACTCAACTGTCTTCTTTTCCACAAGAACATCTAGGGGATCCCTTTTCTAAAAAAATGAAATGGAAACTCACTCTCATCGCTTCTAAAAAAGATCTATGAAGTTTGGGGTCCCTGGGGTCTGCGTCATGTATGGGTATGCCTCTCCTGCATATGTCCCTATCATCTCTCCCAAACGGGGTTTAGTCAAAAGCTTTTCGTCACATCAACTCACCTCCTCTGCTGAACTGTCTTCATTTTTTAAATCACCACCGCAATGTTTTCTTCTCTTGCTATCGTACCGTTATTTTCATGCTGACTTAAATTTTAGACTCACAGAACTCTTTGAACTTTCAGACTGCGCTTCCCCCCCCCTGAGGCCTCGCTCACAAACTTTCTACTCATTTTACCTTTTATGTCCCTAACCCGAATTAACCATATTTTTTCTCCCTTTTCCCTTTCAAACTGGTAACTTGGACTCTCTTTCGTTTCTATTTTTTTCCCTTTTTAGATTAAAATTTTTTAAAAAAGGGGCAACAAGACACCTCCCGAACTAAATTTGGGACCCCCCCTTTCTATATTTCCCCACTGTGCCTTTATATGAACTGGCAACTAAGCGGGCTTTTTGTTGCTTCTTTTGTTTTGCAAAGTCGCTTTTTGCAAAGGCCAGTCCTTTGTGATGTAAAAAAAAAAAAAAATGTCTACCCCCTTGTCTTCCTGAAACCTTGCCGGGAATTATAGCAGCTATAGTCTATCCGTTGTTGGAAGGCGGAAAAGCCTCGCCTTCCCTCCTTCTCCTAAACACCTGTGATTGGCTGGTAGGATGGTGGGCGGTATGGTATGTTTTTTGGAGGAAGGGGTGGGAGGGGAGACTGCTGCTAATCCTCTCTCTCTCTCTCTCTCTCTCTCTCTCTCTCTCTCTCTCTCTCTCTCTTCTCTCTCTCTCTCTCTCTCTCTCTCTCTCTCTCTCTCGCTCTCTCTCTCTCTCTCTCTCTCTTTTCCTTCTCCTCTCTCTCTCTCTCTCTCTCTCTTCTCTCTCTCTCTCCTCGCTCTCTCGCTCTCTCGCTCTCTCTCTCTCGCTGGCTCTCTCGCGGGCTCTCTCGCTGGCTCTCTCTCTCTCTCTTCCTCTCTCTCTCTCTCTCTCTCTCTCTCTCTCTCTCCCCTCTCTCTCTCTCTCTCTCTCTCCCTCTCTCTCTCTCTCTCTCTCTCTCTCTCTCTCTCTCTCTCTCTCTCTCTCTCTCTCTCTCTCTCTCGCTCTCTCGCTCTCTCTCTCAGCCTAAATTTAATGAGTAACAAGGAAAATAACATGTGTACTTCTTTCAACAAGTCATCAAAATATTCACGGTCCCGTTATAATCAATATATTAAATATTTCAATTCATTTTTTGTGTTGGAGGAAGAGAAAAAAAAAATTGTCAGGTCACAGGTGTGAATCCTCCGACACCTAATCCCTTGGGCACACCTTCACCACGATAGACACGTCCTCACCTACTCCAGACTTCCCGTTCTCACACTTACCCTCTCTCTCTCTCTCTCGTATTGAGCATCCTTCCCTCCTCTTGCAAATCCTGACTCACGGTGATTGTGTCCTTTCATTATAACTTACGACCCAATCACCAACCTGTACACACTTGCTCAACCTGTACGTACAGTACATGCCTCCTCCATACCGATCCTTCCCTCCCCAGCCAGCCTTTGTCCCATCACCCCCAACCCTCGCCACCACCAACTTGACCTCGGTCTAAACTCTAAACACACGTGCACCTGTACGCGTGACCCATTATACCCATTCATTGTCCTTCCTTCCCCCTCCCTCTTCATCTTCCGCCTCGCATCTCATATCAGTCACCAGCACCCATTTCCCAGCATTTCTTCCATATTATTTCTTATGTATTCCCAATATAGATAATATAATTATTATGTACGTATACACACGTATGCGTATACACATATTATGTACGTATACACACGTATGCGTATACACATATTATGTACGTATGAACACACACACACACTCACACACACACACACACACAACACACACACACACACACACACACACACACACACACACATTTTCAGGAGAGGGAAGAGGAGAAGGAGGAGGAGGAAGGGTGTGGTTTAATGCTTGGTCAGGTCACTAATCTTGACGCGGTCAACTGCGTTCGACGATTGAGATTGACATGGACTTTGGACCAAAATTAGGAGTCTTGAGTTAATCATACATCATGTATGTGTTCATATTTTCATGTTTGATAATAATCATGTGACCGCGTTTTCCTTACTACAATATTATGATAATATTATATTGTATAAAATATATACTACTATATGTATACAATATAAACTAAGTCACTGAAAAACGTATCGAATGATTTTTGTCCCATGGGAGCCCCAAAGCTGCCTTGTCCAGCACTGTCACGGCAAGACAGCAAACTCGTCAGCCAATCAGCAGCGACGGAGTCAAGATGCCCAACCTTCATCTCCTGAAGGGAGGAGCTCTTCCGCCTTCTAAGATTGTATAGACTATAGGTATCTTTCAACCCCGTGGATATACCTCTGCTGATTTCCGCTGTTTTCTCCGTGAGTACTGACTTTGCGTCTCTGTTTGGATGACTTATGGACTCTTGCCGCAGTGGCGTATCTAGGGTGTGACAGGCATGGCACGTGCCCTGGGCGCCTCTTGAAGGGGGGCGCATAATCTTCCTAGCCAAATCAAATTTATTACCAAAATAAAGCTTTGAATGTGGCTTCAAAACGCTCCTATATATAGAATTGCACATATTTAGAAAATCTTCTTAATCAAAAGGGAGGCGCCAAATCAAATGAATTACCTTTATATAGCTTTGAATGTGGTTTCAAAATACTCCTAGAATTGCTCATATTTCGAACATTTTCTCGGACCTCCCAGCTGCAGAGTCTCGCTTCGCTCGCCCCTCACCCCCACCACCAGGGGCCCCATTCCAGTGCATGCCCTGGGCGTTACTTTCCTTAGATACGCCCCTGTCTTGCCGTGTCACTATTTATGTTTTAGGTAGTGCTAGTTCAGCACTATAGTAATTTATCAGTGATAATTTTTGCATCCATGTGGTGTTGGGTGTGCACCATCTTGAACTCCAACCTTCTTCCCTCGCTGTACTCGGATCAGCAGACCGCCATCTTGCGATGCCATCTTGCGCAGCCATCTTGTGTGTGTCAGCTGATAAACGTACTTCCACGTACTGTGTCACACACATACACACACATTCACGCCCACATACTTATACGAACTGTGACACACATTACACCTACTCTCATTTACATTCTATACTGAATTGGGAAATCATGGAGCGTGTTGTGATGAAGGCAGCTGTAAGGTAAGCGTGGTAAAGGTGCAGGGTGAAGCACCACCAGCAGGAAGCAGCCTGGGCAGTTTGGTAGCGTGTGCACGTGGGAGTGCAGAGTGGAACAGGAAACGTGGTATGTTCGTCAAACACTCCAGGAAGGAGTGCCCCGATGAGTGATTACCTTCGTCAGTAGGTAGTTGTGTTGATGCAGGGGATGGACAAAATACACAGACATTGAAGTGTATGTATATATTTTACAAGAAACTGTACACTTATATGGATACTAGCGGAAGGACGCAAGGTAAGCGTCTACTTCCAGCGACAGGTACTGCTGAACTGAGGGAGAGGTACTAGCGAGCAGCAGGCTGACGGCCGCTGACCTGACGTACCCCTAGTCACAAGCATGTTGCGGGGCGAACAGTCGGCGGTTGCCAGATATCCTACAAAGAGTTACCACTCACCGCTATAATAGTAGTAGTAGTAGTTATAGTACATTCCTCCCCTCCTCGGGAAGGGGGGACGTGTCCTCACTTTTCTACAAAAACAAAAAGGGGGTTTTGAACATAATAAGTGGGCAAGTAGTAAAATTGCCTTAGCATCCATTGACAGGTCCCCAAATTTCAGCATCCATCCCAAAACTAAATTGTGAAGAGGGCAAAGGAGAACATGGTGCCTAGAAAACAAATCATTTAATTGCAACACAAAAAAGGGAAAAAAAAATGTTAAACATAATAGATATGAAAGTCCCGTATTTTCCCATTAAAAGTGATGGATTGCGGGTGGCGGGTTTGATATTAATGCAAATGGGAAGAAGATTTGATAATTAAAATAATAAAAGGGGGTAAAAAAATTAGGGAAAAAATAAAAATTTTATTATTTTAGTTTTATTTTTAACACTTTTTTTTCCTTATTTTTTTTTTTAAGTACCGGGGGTTGGAGGTAATTTTGATGTGTTTTTGACTTGAAAATGGGCCCCTTTTGTTTTAAAAGGTTTCCCTTTTAAATTTTTGGGGTTTACTTGGTTTGTTTTTAGTCCTGCATGTACAGCTTTAAAGGGTCAATTTTAATAGATAATTTATATATATAGGGAATATATTTTAATTATTTATGTAATATATTTTATATAATTTTATGTTATATATAAAAATTATATAGTATTATATAATATATAATATAAATAAATATTAATTATTTAATATATATAATATATAACATAAACAAGAAAACCATGTCAGTGATGTCCCTAAAGAAACCCCCCTGTAAACAAATTTCTTTAAAAGGGACCTTACCCCAGGCGCCTTTTAAAAAGTGTTTTAAATTATATTAGGTCTAATATATTATTAATTATAAAAATATCAAATTATATATTATATTTATAATATATATAATTTTTTTATTTATCTTTTTAATATAATATATAAAAATATATATTTCTTCTATATTCTTCCTTATTCTATTTTTTTCTATATATTATCTTTCTTCTTTAATCTTTTTCTCTTTTTTTGGGGAAATTTTCCCCCCCTTTTTTGGGTCTTCCCTTTCCCCCCCCCCTTTCCTTTTCCCTCCTCCCCCCCTCCCCGCCCCCCCTCCCTCTTCTTTCGGTGAGGGGGTTTTTGCCCCCCTTGGCTTTTTCACCCCCTTCCCTTTTCTCTTTTTCCCCCCTTGTGGTCCCCGGGCCCGGCCGCCCCTTTGTTTCGGGTGGGGCCCGTTTTGTTTTTTTTGCCGCCCCGGGCTTTCCCGGCTTTGCCCGGTTTTTCCCCCCGGTGTCCCCTTCCCGCCCTTTGTTTTAAACATTCCCCCGGTCTTTCCCCCGTTTTTTAAAAGGTTTTCCTCAGGGAAAGGTTGGTGTCCTTTTTTCCCCGTGACCCGGCCCGGCCCCCCGCTCCCCCCCCCCTTTCCCGTGTATTAATCCGGTGTCTGGGGCCTAAGGGGGGGCCCCCAAGGGGCCGTCCCCCCAAGGGATAATTTTTTGTTCCCCCTGCTTTTCCCGGGGTATTCCCTTTTCTTTACTTATACTTCCTTACTTTTCCCTTTTTTCCCCCCCCTTCCATTAAATTTTATTTCCCCCCATCCCCCCCTTGTGGGGGCCCTCCCCCTTTCCCTGGGGGGGAAAAAAAACCCCACCCCCCCCCCAATTCCCAGGGGGAACCCTTTGGGAAAAAAAAAATTGTTGAGTTAGTTTTTTGGCTTTTTTAATTTAAAATTCCCGCGGCCCCCAAAATCGTATCATTTTTTTTCTAGCCCCCCCTTTTTTTTTCTCCCGTTTCCCCCCAGATAAGAAAAACCCCCTTTGTGAGTTTGGAAATTTCCCCGTTGCCCCCCGGATTTGCCTCATCGAGAGCTATGTGGAAACCTTTTTTGTGCATTTCCCTTTGGGGGGGTGCGGTGGGGGTTGTGGGGGCTCCCCCGGTCGCCACCCCTTCTGCCCCCCGAAAGTTGGGGATGTGGGATTGGAGGATTTTTTTGGGTTTTTTTCTCTTCCCTTTTTAACCCCCCCTTACCTTGTTTTTCTTTTCTTTTTTTAATGCTTTTTTTGTTTTTTTTTCAAAGCTTGCCCTTTTCCCCGCTTAGGTTTTTTTTCCCTTTATTTTTTTTTTTTTTTCGTCATGCCCCGCCCCTTTCTCCGTCTGGGCGTAAATCCAAACCCCCCTGACTCCTTCGGCTAAAATTTTGGGTGGGTTTCCCTTCCAAGCCCAGGGGCAGCCCCCCGCGTTTGTAAACCCCGTTAATTTCCCCTTTTAAAAATTTGAAACTCGGGGATCAAGACAAGTAGGGGCCCTCCTAAAGTGTGAAAGCAGTTGTGCCCGGAGATTACGGATGTGGCCCAAAGGAACCCGTGAAAATTTTTGGGTTTTTTGGTCCCCCGGGTTTTGCGAAGCAAAAGATTTTCCCCCCAGCCTGTTCCTTTTGTTTGTGAAACCATCGGGGAAAACCAAGAAAAAAAAGTAAAATAAATTTCCCCTTAAATCTCCGTAAAGCTTAAAAACCAATGCCCCCTTCAGTTGAAGTCCCCAAATTTTTCGAAAAACCTACCTCCTCTGATCTGGTGTTTTTGAAGACCCTTTTGAAAAGCAATTGTGCAGTTTTTTGGACCCCCCGGGTTTTTCCCCCTTTCGTGGGGTTTGCTCCCCCGATTTGAATGTTTGCCGTGTTTGGCCTTTCCCCCCCAAAGGTTTCCCCGGCCCCCCCCAAGCCTGCGCCCTCTTGAAAAGGGAAAAAAGACCCAAAATTTTCGAACCGGAAAGTACTTTTCCCCGAAATTTTTTCCCGTGCCGGGGTTTTTTGTGTTTTGCCAAAAAAACCCTTTTTTTTTTTTTTCCATTTTCCTGGGTTCCCTCTCCCTCCATGTGGCGTTTTTTTGTTTGGTCCCTCCCCGGGGTTTAAAGGTTTTCCCTTTCCCCCCCTCCCCTTTTTTTGGCGCAGCCCCTTTGGGGCCCTTCCCCTTTTTTTTCTGGTTTGGGATTTTTGGTTTCCCTTGGGTTTTTCCCCTCTCCCCCCCCTTGGTTCTCTTTTTTTCCCAAAAATTGGGCCCCTTCCTTTTTGGTCCCCGTGGTTCCCCCGGTTCCCCCTTTTGTTTTCCGTTTGGGTTTGGGGGGGGCCCGGGGCCCCTTGGGTTTCCCAACGAATTGGTCCCCGTCTTCTTCCCTGGGCCCCTTCCCTTGCCCCTGGCCCTTTTTGCTCCCCAAAAAATTTCCCCCTCTGCCCCTCCCCGGTCCCCGAAACCCCTTTGTGCTTTGTAAACTTTGGGGGCCTTTTTTGGTCATTCTTGGCTTTTCCTTTTGGCCTGCCCCTTGAAACCCCCAAGGGCGGTTTTTTTGGGGGGGGTCCCCCTTTTCGACTTTCCCCCAAATGCCCCCTTTCCCGGTCCTTTCCCCCCTTTGGGTTCCTTCTTCCCCCCCGACGCCCTTCCAAACCTTTTTTTCCCCCTTTCCCTTTCCCCTTTTTTTCCGCCCTTTGGGTCTCCCCCTTGGTTTTCCCCTGGTTTCCCCCCTTTTTTGCTCCCCTTTCCCCCCCTTTTCCCCGGTCTTGGTGTTTTTGGCTCCGGGGAAAAAGGTCCCTTTTCCCCCCTTTTGGGGTTTTGGGGCCCCCCTTTCCCGGGTTTGGGTTGGGGTTGGGGGCCCCTTTTTTTGGGCTCCCCCCGTTGTCCCCCCGTTGGCCCCCAAACCCGCTCCCCCGTTTTTTTTTCCCTGCCCCCCTTTTCCCCTTTTCTCTTTTTTGCTTCTTTCCCCCCCCCTTTTCCCCTTTTTTTTTCTTGTTGTTCCCTTTCCCCCTTTTAAAAATCCCTGGTTTTCTGTTTCGTTTTTTCCCTTTTTTTGCCCCTTTTTCCCCCCCTTCCCCCTTGGGGTGGGCCCCCTGGCCTTTTTTTTCCGGCCCCCCTTCTTTTCCCCCGGCCCGCCCCTCCCCCCCCTTTTTTTCCCGTGTTTTTGGGGGGGTTTGGGGTAATTTCCCCCCCGGGGGGCCCGGCGGCCCCGGTTTTCCGTTCCGGTTTCCTCCCCCCGGCCCCCCCCCCGCCCCCCCCTGGGGTTTTCCCCCCCTTTGGCCCCTTTTGTCTTTATTGTTTCTGCCCTTTGGGGGGGTTTTTCCCTGGTTCCTTCCTTTGTCGGGGGGGGTTTTCTCCCTGTGTTTTTCCCCGTTGCCCTCCCCTTGCCCCCCCTTTTTTGGCCTTCTTTCCCGGGGGTTTCCGGGGCCCCTGGGCCCCCTTTCCCTCCTTTCCCCCATTTTAAACCCCCTTTGGGGCCTTTTCCCTCCCTGTTCCCTTTTTTCCCCCCCTTCCCCCCCTTTTGTCGGCCTTTGTCCCCTTTTCCGCCTGTTTTTTTCTTTTTCTTCCACCCCCCTTTGGTGGGCGTTTGGGTTGTTGGGGGGCGGGTTTTGGGCCCCCGTTTTAAAAATTTTCCCCCGCCCCTTTTTCCCTTTCCTGTTCGGTTTACCGCCTTTTTTCCCCCTTGCCTTTGGGGGGGGTTTCCCTGGGCCAAAAAATTGCGATTTCCCCCGGTCCCCCCTTTTTTTGTTTGTCCCCCCCCGGCCCCGTTTTCCCCCTTTTTAGGTTTAAAAACTTTCCATTGCTTTTTTTTGCTTTTTGTTTTCCCTAAAAGTCCCCCTGTGGGGTTTTTCCCCTTTTTTGGTGGCCAAAGGGGTTTTCGGGTGGCTGGGTTTGATCTTTTTGGGGGTTTTTGTTTGGTCCGGGCGCAGTTTACCCCCCCCGGGGGCCCCCTTTAAAAACCTCTGGGCTTTATAGCTGTTCCCCCTGGTGCCTAATCGGTTTTCCTTTTTTTTTGGGGGGGTTTCCCTTGCTTCCTTTCCCCTTTGCCCCCTTTGGGGTTGGAAATTTAGGGGTTGGCCGGCCCCCCCGAAATCCCCCCTTTTCCCCTTTTTTTCCCCGGTATTTTTGCCTTTCGTTTTGTTTGGAACCCCTTGCGTTTTTTTTCCCGTTGTCCCCCTTGCCCTTTTGGTCCCCGCCCCTATTTTTCCCCTTGAATTTAAACCCCCTGGTAACCTTTTTTTTAAAATTTTTTCCCCCCTGGTTTTTTAATTGCGCCCCCAAAATTTTTATAATCCTTTGAGCTTGCAAATTTAGCTGTTGAATGTTTTACTCCCCTTTGATAAATTTGGTTAATTACCTCAAATAAAATTAACCCGTTTACGTTCCAATTAAAATTTTCAGTTGAAAATTTTTTATATTTAAGGGGGAAAACGCTTTTGGCTGGCCAAAACCAAGGCGCAAAAACCGGGCCCTTTTAAAAACCCCCCTTAAATTTTTGAATAACATTTCCCAAAACCTCTGATGCTATTTACTCCCGGCTTTTGGTTTATTTGAAACGCTGAGTCTTTCCCTGCCCGCCCCCCGAAAGCCCTTTCACCTCCGCCCCATACCCGAAATTGGGGTTAGGCTCAAAATTATACCTAAAATTAAATAGCCCCACTTCGACCCCCAATGAAAATCAATATTTTCTCACTAACGTGGCCCCAAGGGGGGGAAATTTTTGGGTCCTCCCCAACTATATTTAATGGAGTTTCCCCAAATAAAACCCCCCATGTTCATCTCACCCGCCCAAAATTTACCCCGCAAATAAACAACTAGGTACTTTTTCAGTGGATGGGGGTTTTAAACGCTGTGGGTTTAAACTGCCTTTTTCCTGTGACCCGAGGGTGGTCCCCGGGACCCGAGGGGGGCCCCGTGCTGCCAAAGGTGGAGGCGTTTTTTGTTATCGGTTGGCGTCAAGGAAAGTATTCAGGCTTAAAGGGGGGAAATTCAGGTGTCGCATTTAAAAAGCCCCTTTGATTTAAAACTATTTTGCAAAGAGTATATCCAACCGAAATTTTAAAAAGAGTTATCCTCACGGAGGTCGGGAATGTAAAATTTTCCGTGGGGCGGGCGAGCCCCCGTTACCAATCCCTATCCCAGTGTATGATGCCAGTTTCTGGGTTTTTAAGGGGCGGGGGCCCAATGAAGCCGCTAAAAACAATTTGAAAATTTTTTAAGTTGCAAATTTTTTAAACACGGGGAAATTTTAAATTTACCACCCCCTTCTAATCATTTACTTAAATTCCCTTAATTTTTACCCTTACTATTATAATTAAAATTTTTAACACCCAACATCCCCTATGAAAGGGACAAAAAACTTTTTTCCCACAGGGGGGGGGGGGGGGAAACCCCACCACCTCCCAAATTTTTATGAGAGGGGGGTTTGGCGGAAAATTTTCCCAAAATAACAAATTTAATAATATATATATATAAAATATATATAATATAAAATTTAAATATTTTTTTAATATATTAACTAAACATAATTAATATAAATAAATAAATTTTAATTTTATATATATATATATAAACATAATTTTATTTTAAAATATATCTAAATAATATAAAAGGGTATTATTAATAATATATAATTTTTAAAACTATAATATGGGCCAAATATAAATTTTAATTATATATATATATATATTTTATATAAATTATATATAAAAGTTGTAGGTGTATGTTGTGATGTTGTAGTATGTAGTTATGTTGAATGTATGTATGTTTTTTAATGTATTTTGTATGTATGAAATTTTGTTTTGTAGGGATGTAGGGATGTTTGTATGTCTGCTGTATGTAGGGAGGCATGTATTATGTATGTATGTATGTATGTATGTATGTAGTAGGTAGGTATTTTGGGATGTAGGTATTTTCCGCCCGCCCGCCCCGGCCGTCCGTCCGTCCGCCGAAACGCCCGGCCCCGCGCCCCGCCCCCCCGCCCGCACGCACGCACCCCCCGCACCACGCCGACGAACGCACGCATTATTTATAATTTTAATTTTACATAAAATATAATATATATATATTTTAATAATAATATTATATTATAATAATATTTTAAATTATATATTATAAAAATTTTATATCAATTAATTTAAAATCTATTTTTTTTTTTTTTTTCTCAAAAAAGGGTGCCCCAGCCCCCAAAAAACTCCCCCCCCAAAAGCCCGCTTATTTCCCCCCGCCCCAAAAAGTCCCGTTAATTGGGGGGGGCCCCAATTTTTCGGGGGTTGTTTTGCCCTCCTCTCGGAAATTTGCGTCGTGGAAAAGGTGGTAAAAAGGGGGGCCGGGGCCCCCAAAATTTTCCCCGTAAAAGGGAAATGAAAGAGTAAAGTTTCTAAAAAAAACTTTTGCTTTTGGGAAAAATGGCAGAATGGGGGGGAAATGAGTGGGAAAGTTTTGTCCCGGGGCCCGCGGGAGGGTAAGGCCGGCTAAAAGTTCAGGGCCTCCCCTGAAAAAAAGGAAGATAGAAAGAAAAGGGTAATTTTTCCCGGCTTTGGGGTTTAAAATTGGTCAGGGGGGGGTTTTGAGAGCGAAAATTTTTGCCCCTTCCCCAAACCCCCCCCCTGTTTGGGGAGCTGATGAGGGGACCTCCCAAACCCCGTAAACCACTCCATACAGGGGGCGGAGGGGCCCCTGTCAGAGCAAGCAAGGGGAGGGGGAAAATTTGGGCAAAACGCCACGGGGACCCAAACCTTCTTAGAAGCTGTTTTAGCAAGAGATGAGATGTGAGATTTCCAGTTCAGATTTTTAGTAAAGGACAGTCCAAGTTGTTCATCGTAGAATAAGGAGATAGTTGAGTGTCATTGAAGAAGAGGGGATAGTTATCTGGTAGGTTTTGTCGAGTAGATAGGTGAATAAATTGGTTTTTGAGGCATTGAACAAAACAAGGTTTGTTTTGCCCCAATCTGAAATTATAGAAAGGTCAAGTTAGGCGCTCGGTGGCATTTCTCCGTGAATCACTTAGTTCCTGTTGAGTTAGGAAGTTATTGACAGCGAGCTTGGCTCCCTGTCGCTTACCATAAGACCCGTGGAACCAAGTTTCCGCCAAAAAGTGTATAACTACTCCTAAATATTGTCGGATTGAGCTGAAATTTGACATGCACGTAGTGCTGTCAAAATCAATGGGGGTCTTAGGAAATTTTCTTTTGCGTAAAACAAGCCCTTAATGAGTAATTAGCGTAAACTACTCCTAATTATTGTCGGATTGAGCTGAAATTCAAAATCCCAGTAGTGCTGTCAAAATCAATGGGGGTCTGTACAACAAACTTTTTGCATAGAACAAGCCCTTAATGAGTAATTCACGTAATGAGTTAATTGGCTGGAACGTGGCTCGCTGTCACGTTCCAGCCGCAAGAACTGAGCCAAAAGCAAAGGGGCCAGAGGCTGGACGTCTATACTTGATATTAGGAAGAGATTTGCAGCAATGTTGGCAAGCGTGTGCTACGGAGGCGGTCCGGTCCCACCATGCTTGCCACCTGAATCACAGTCGTCGCTATTGCCACGGAGATCAGATTTTCTTTTTTTTCATTTTTATCTTCACCGTTCGGGAGCACTCTTCTCCAAGGAAGCTCCAGCTTGCCCTTTTCAACACCTATTTTCATACAGGTGGATTGGTACGGCAGAGGTCGCGTTGTTTGTTTGTAATCAATTTATTAGCACCATACGGCGTTAGATTAATATATTAAATTATAGATAATATCAAGTATAGACGTCCAGCCTCTGGCCCTTTGCTTTTGGCTCAGTTCTTGCGGCTGGAACGTGACAGCGAGCCACGTTCCAGCAAATTAACTCATTACGTGAATTACTCATTAAGGGCTTGTTCTATGCAAAACGTTTGTTGTACAGACCCCCATTGATTTTGACAGCACTACTTGGATGTTGAATTTAAGCTCAATCCGACAATAATTAGGAGTAGTTTACGCTAATTACTCTTTAAGGGCTTGTTTTACGCAAACAAATTCTTCCGACGACCCCCATTGATTTTGACAGCACTACGTGCATGTCAAATTTCAGCTCAATCCGACAATATTTAGGAGTAGTTATACACTTTTTGGCGGAAACTTGGTTCCACGGGTCTTATGGTAAGCGACAGCGAGCGAAGCTCGCTGTCAATCAAGTATAGACGTCCAGCCTCTGGCCCCTTTGCTTTTGGCTCAGTTCTTGCGGCTGGAACGTGACAGCGAGCCACGTTCCAGCCAATTAACTCATTACGTGAATTACTCATTGAGGGCTTGTTCTATGCAAAAAGTTTGTTCTACAGACCCCCATTGATTTTGATAGCACTACTTGAATGTCGAATGTCAGCTCAATCCGACAATAATTAGGAGTAGTTTACGCTAATTACTCATTAAGGGCTTGTTTTACACAAAACAATTCTTCCAACGACCCCCATTGATTTTGACAGCACTACTTGCATGTCAAATTTCAGCTCAATTCGATAATAATTAGGAGTAGTTATACACTTTTAGGCGGAAACTTGGTTCCACGGGTCTTATGGTAAGCGACAGCGAGCGAAGCTCGTTGTCAATAAATACAATACATATCAGAAGGAGCAGAACTTTTGACCCACATGAAGACAACACAAAGAAGCTATAAACAATGCAGGTCGCGTTAGCAACAATGGTGTTGAAGGACGACAACTACAGTTGGGAAAATCCTGCTTACTGCGTCATAGAGCTGGAATGAGCGTGGTCGAGGATTGGAATAGCAAGCAGTATTCCAAGCCGGAAGTAGTACGTCAAAGAGATGTATCGGATGTATTAAAATGTGGATGTGCGGATGCTAATGCGGATATTCAATTTGTATTTGTTGAGGATGCGGTTGCGGATGCGGATGTCTGATGACAATATCCTGGCTTATGCGGATGCGGACAATTTTTGCGCAGGAATTTGGGTTATATGAGACCCAGCATTCACCTTCTAGGTTAACCAACTACCCTAACCCTCCTTGTATGCTTTCATACTTATACATTCTTTTTCATTTGCAATGAAAATGCTACTAAGAAAAGTTGTTTGTAATGATGAGAACTGCAAACAAATACATGATAAATATTTGTAAGAATTAAACTAGAAACAGTAAATATTGTTCAAGCAAAGCTGCGAACTTTCTATTGCTCTTAAAGAGTCAGAACACTGTGGTTTATGTCCCTCCTCCTGTCCTTTCGTATAACTTCCGTATAACACATTGTTATGTAAAACTGAAATATATTAATGCAAGATAGAATAATTTAGTAGATAATTAAGTAAACATGCATCCATTTTCTTCAACTTTGCAAGCGTTGTAATGTAATGTATATCCGCACATCCTCTTTGTGTGTGGTGCGGATACGGATGCGGATATTTATTTCATCGCAAATACGATGCAGATGTTTCATTTATCACAAGCGCGGATGCGGATGTTTAATTTATCACAAACGCGGATGCGGATGTTCCGTGGATGCAGATGCGGATATCCAATACATCTCGTACGTACCAATCGGACGTCATTTTTTTCAAAACTGTGTGTGTGTGTGTGTGGTGTGTGGGGTGTGTGTGGTGTGTGTGTGTGTGTGTGGGTGGTGGTGGGTGGTGGGGGGGTGGGTGGGTGGGTGGGTGGGTGGGTGGGTGGGTGGGGTGGGTGGTGGGTGGGTGGGTGGTGGGGTGGGTGCGTGGTGGGCGTGCGTGCGTGCGTGCGTGCGTGCGTGCGTGCGTGCGTGCGTGCGTGCGTGCCTGCGTGCCTGCGTGCCTGCGTGCGTGCGTGCGTGCGTGCGTGCGTGCGTGTGTGTGTGTCACGAAGTCATGACAAACATTCCATTAAAACTGTTAGCCACATATGCTACGATGTTGAGCATTTGAATAAAGATAGAAAAGTAAGCATGACAACAATACGCAGTTTTTAAATCTCTCGTTGTAGGGTTGGAATTTATCATCATTAGTGTTCGCGTCTCGCTGGTATATACAATGAATGTGGTCTTTTAAGCAGGTCAGGGAATGTTGATATGTGTAAATCTTAAGGAGTTTCATCTTGTACAGGTAATAGGTAGATTATGATCTCTACTTCAGTAAAAAAAAATAATGTCAATAATATCGGAAGTCGGCTTTATAGAGAACGTAATCAATAACTTGTATTTATATGCTATGATGGTAAATAATAACAACAATGAAATTCTTCTGAGAATGTAAAGGGTAGTACTAATTAGACCCTTATCTCATCATGGCTCGTAGTTTTGGTATCCTCGTTATATGGTGGACAGGGAATCACCAGGTTAAGTGCAGGTTGGGGAGGCAGTAGCAGTGGTTAGCGTCTCCGTGTGGAGTTCTCGGTGATCCGAGTTCGATCCCCGATGAGAATCAAAATATTTCTGCACAGTCGAGTGCCCTAAGAACACCCACATGCCCTGCCCATTAACTCTAACTTCAATTGCGAGTGCATTGGAGGACACAGGAGGGCGGCGTGAGTCTCTAATCACAGGCGTCACTATAAATATCCTGCCTGCGCCCCCAAGCGCCCCCAAGCGAGGGCCAACCATCACAGCCCTCAAGTGAACCTCCAGAGCCTACCATCCGAGCCTTAGAAGTCACTCACTGCCTACAGACGCTATAGCCACAGATGTAAGATAAGAAGAAAAAAAAAAGATACTATGGATGACATAAATGCTTGTTGTGATAATTAATGTACCATTAATCGTCGTCCGAAACGTACCTATCCAATCAGTGATAGTAAGGTGCTGAGTGTTTCGAGTGTAAACAATGGATGTAACTACTGACCAAAAAATCTAGCAAGTATAGTTTCAGATTTGTTGATATTTGATAGAAAAGCTTAGCATTTAGAAAAGATATAGCTAAATGAGTCATGAATAGGTTAGTAGATTCGTAAAACAGACTCCCCTTCTATGAATTACCTGCAATAAATAGAGATTTACGATGTTAAATAAAGTTGTGAATACAAATGAGATTGTAAGGGTTACCGATTTAAAGGGAAGAAGCTTTGTGTCCGGCGGTTGGACTTCTGGAGACTTCTTTCTTGTGTTCACCATTACAAGGAAAAGTGAAGTAGAACACGGAATAGCCTGACACACGTCCGTTCATTTTCCTGTTGTCTGTCCACTTTTTGTTTTCTCTCTCTCTCTCAGGTTAGACAATTTATGATTATAACATGCCTCTTCGTCTAACATGCAGAGACTCTCTAATATTATTACCAGCAACGGAAAGAAATATCCGTGCTTGTAGATAATTTGTAATAGTGTGGATAACCATCATAATTTCATGTGTGAGTGGAGAGAGAGAGAGAGAGAGAGAGAGAGAGAGAGAGAGAGAGAGAGAGAGAGAGAGAGATGAGAGACGAGTAGACGAGAGAGAGAGAGATCGAGAGAGAGAGAAGAGAGAGAGAGAGAGAGAGAAGAGATATATATATAATATATATATAATATATATATATACTATATATATATATATATATATATATTATCTATATATATACATATATAATATATTACTTATATATATGTATAAATATACAATATAGATATATATAAATATATATATATATATATATAATATATATATATATATATATATATATATATATATAGTATTATATATATATATATATATATATATAATATATATATATATATAATGTATTAGTGTAATAATAGATAATTTGTAATAGTGTAGATACAAATCATAATTTCATGTAGAGTGGAGAGAGAGAGAGAGAGAGAGAGAGAAAGAGAGAGAGAGGAGAGAGAGGAGAGAGAGAGAGAGAGGAGGAGAGATGAGAGAGAGAGACGAGAGAGAGAGAGAGAGAGAGAGAGAGAGAGAGAGAGAGAGAGAGAAGGAGAGAGAGAAGAGAGAGAGAGAGAGAGAGAGAGAGAGAGACGAGATGAGAGAGAGAGAGAGAGATAAACCAGTACGCTAATGCATATATTGTTTATTTCATGTATTTATTATCATTTTTTGTGTGTGCGTGGGTACGAAGCAGAACTTGCAAACTGACCCAAATAAAGTTTACATTTGGTGGTTATAGCTATAATGTATAACTATAATGAATACTTAGTGTTTTATCAGGGGTTCGTAAGAATAGCATCAATGTTAAACAAAAGAAGTTAAAGGCGTATCTGTAAATATTTCCATAATGAAAGTAATGCACATTTTCACTTAACATTGTATGAACCCCAAAAAATGTCTTGAATCCTAGTGGCAGCCATTCCTCCAGCCATCAACTAATGCGTCAGTACTGCATTCCTTAGCAGCCTCTATTGCGTTATTGTGTATTGTCTTATCCAGTTCCTCCTCCCGTGGCCTTGGCTGGTGGGGCACGAGAGCGAGGTGAAGACGAGCAGACCGGTAAAACTTTCAATTTATCAGACTGTTTCTCTTCATGCTTAACTTGTCTGCTGGAAATCCCCGACCCATTGTCCTTATCCGTCTCTCTGTTTGTCTGCCTGCCTGTATGCCTGCTTGTCTGTCTGTCTGCCTGCCCTAACGCACCTCTATAAGAAGTAATTAAAGGTACTTATAAAGGTACTCTATAGTGTGCCCGCCTGCCTGTCTGTCTGCCTACCTCGCGCTGTATTTTATTTCTTCGTCTCGTTTTATAATTTGTATAACCGGATCTTTTTTATTTGTACGGTATGTTACCACATTTTTTTGTATGTGTGTGTGTGTGTGTGTGTGTGTGTGTGTGTGTGTGTGTGTGTGTGTGTGTGTGTGTGTGTGTATATATATATATATTATATATATATATATATATATAATATATATATATATATATATATATATATATAATATATATATACATGTGTGTGTGTTTGTGTGTGTTGTGTGTGTGTGTGGTGTGTATGTGTGTGTCTGTGTGTGTGAGCGTGTATGAATATACAGACCCCCCCAAAAAAACGTCGTGTCACAGTAAAACTTGCATGATTATATGGAAGCTTCCTTGGTAGGCTGCTGCCTAGGTAAACTGCAGGGTTTACCGGAGTGCTGAGTTCTTTGGAATAGATCACAGACTTGTTGTTGCTACACTTAAGCTTCATGTCAAGTCCAGAAGAATCTCAAGAGGTAACCATACTGTGTTTCATCTTGAGAAACGGAAGGACTTGACATGTGCTCATGAGTATGCGGTGGCAGTCTCAAATCGGTTTGATGTGCTCGGTGCTCTCGGGGACCCTGTAGAAATGTGGGATACCTTGGAACGTGAAACTCTACAGGCTGCCAAGGAGTGTATTGGGGAGCGCCCAAGGTCAAGGCGTGGTTTTGTCTCGACGGAGACGCTGGAGAAAATCGAGGAGAGTCGCGCTGCCAAGCTGGCTGGGAACCAGGACCAGCACAGGGCTCTGTCACGCCGGACTAGAAACCTCCTGGGGAGAGACAAGGAGAGGTATGTCAGGAGTCTCGCTGAGGATGTCAAGGGTCATTTGAACGCTAATGACCTCCGACCCGCCTACCGAGCCCTGAAGAAGCACCGTTCCAAGTCTCCATCTCGGGCGAGTGCTATTCGAACAGCAGATGGGCGCCTCGTGTCGGACATGGATGGGCAGATGGCTCGTTGGGCTGAGTACTTTGGGCAGTTGTTCACGGTGGACCCTCTAACTGAGCAGCTTCACACCACTGGGTTACAGGCAGTGGATGCCGATCCTCCCATTGACGAAACCGCACCCTCTCTTGACGAAGTCAGAGAGGCTGTAGCAAAATTGAGGGGTGGAATGGCAGCTGGTGTTTGTAATATCAGTGCGGAGCTCCTCAAAGCTGGGGGTGAGGCCATGATCCGCGGGTTCCATGCTGTCCTGACTGCCGTGTGGCAATCAGGTACCATTCTTCCTGACTGGAAAGGGGGGTGGTCGTCCCTATCTGGAAAGGGAAAGGGGACCGTCAGGACTGCAACAATTACCGCGGTATTACACTGCTCAGCGTACCAGGCAAGGTGCTTGCCCATCTATTGCTGACACGGATTCGCAGTCATCTGGTGAAGCATCAGAGACCTCAGCAGTCTGGGTTCACGCCTGGTAAGTCAACAACGGACCGTATCCTAGCGCTTCGTGTCCTGGTCACTGAGCTCTATAATAACTGGAGGGGCTATCTTCTGTCAGCGCCGCGCAGTTTGTTGTGTCGCCACCAGGGCGGCGCTCTCGCACTTGACGGCCATCTCGAGACACCACTCAGCCGCGGAAGTTGAACTGCTGCCCTGTGTTTACTGGAAATTATTTCTTGAATTACAATCAAGATGGTGCATTGTGCAGCCTACGGTTGCAAAAATGGGCACAAGAATACTTCAAGAAAAATTGGGATAACGTTTCACAGGTAAGCAAAGCACACTTAGTCCTATTTATCCCGAATATTGAGGAGTCGTAAATATATCTTGTTTCAGTAGATACACTGTTTCTGTCAACATGTTTGATATTGTCAGCATGTTAGAGTGATATATCGGATACATAAGTGCAGTGACCATATATATTTAAAAATCATGACTTCACTACTCATATATATGCCATATTTTGCTCGCTATTAATAATTGATGTTTAGCGGTAGGTATACTGCTTCTGTCAACATGTCGTATGTTTTAAATATATGACATGGATGCATATATGCACTATCTATATACACTGAAGCGTTTCAACCTAGTCTATATGTCAAATTAACCTGGCAAGGGATAAATAAAGTCCACGGGTCAGTGTAATATGCTACAGTCTTAGGACGTAATTAGAGATGCTTGAATTTGTTTCCATATAAAGCTGAAATACATCAGGTTACTGTTAGTGCGGGTTTGCTATGCACCGGTAGTCATGCACTTTGGTTATGCATGGGTTGGAATAATCAGTCGGTTATCTTTCTTGGGTTTATTAAGGATAACAACTGTAACTTTCATTCACTTGTAGTATCCCAGGACTCTCACTTTCACTCTATGTTCACTGCGTGTAGAATGTTCAAGGTCTATCACTCGTCTCTCGCGTTCACTGCGTCTCACGGAAGTTTCTCGTGAGAGGGTCTCTACACACTCAGTCACGTGTGTGTCTTTCGTGGACCAAAAGTTATCTGCCTAAAAATGAGTCTTTTTCACAACTAACCTATGAACATGACGTCACGTCGCGTCACGTTTTGTAGGGACCACTAAGAGACAAGACATACACTGTTCTCCCTTTCTCTTCAGCCAATCATGAAAGGCAAGGAAAGGCTGAATTTACACTTTTCGTTATCTAGATCTAAATCTTTGTTTTGACAAGCTGGAAGAATTGTCGGTTCTACAAGAATTCTGGCGTACATTTTCTCGCTCTCTCTCTCGCTAATAAATCAATCTAGCTAACTTATTTCTATCCTTATTCAGACTAAAACACCTATTACAGGGCTCGGCAGGCTACCGCTTGTCGTCCCGACAAGACTTCTGTTTTCACTAGTTACTAGCAATACATGATGAAATATTTCTATCTTAATTCATAATTCCTGACTGAATCTAAATGCAGTTATTGTTCTATCATATTATACCATCTAAGTAATTAATTATGTTACGTTGCTTGACAAAACCTATTACAGGGTTCGGATCATGAAGAACATGTTTGTGTGATGATGCATCTTGATGTGTAGCGGCTTCTTGTACATAAAGAACATTTCTAGGAATCCAATAAGTAATGATAATTAGTAGTACAATTAACAGGATGTACCAATTTGACTGTTAAACTATTCTTTTCCACCAGTATTCTGACAGGGTGTCTCAATTGTAGATAAGCTTTTCTATTTCAAAGGGGATTCACACAGATTGGTTAACAACAATCAAAATTTCTACCTTCCTAACTAAGACTCTGGGCCTCACAGGGTCCCAGGCCGGTGTTAGGCATCCTAACAAAATTCATGTCAACAACCTCAGGTTTTCTGTAAAAGGAGTTACAATCTACATCTAGTTCCAATAACAATTCATTTACATATGCTTCAAATTCGTCTTGTAAGAGAATTTCTGTTACGTTACAAACTAACATAACTTGGTTGGAATCCTTTTCATTAAATTCCTTGCAATAGCTGCGCAATTTCTTTCTGTACTCATGTGTTTCATTTGTGTCATTTAACATGTCGACATTACTATTTGGTGTACTTATGTTTGTTTCTTCCCTTGAATCTTCAGGTGACCTTTCTACGTCGTTATGTGTTATGTCTATCTGTGTTTCTCTAGTCATATTTGTTTTCTTAAGGTGATCTGCATGTTTGATTATTTCCTCTCCCGAGTCTAGAGATTGAATCTTGAACTTGTTTCCACCTGCACTTGCAATTATTTTATAAGGACCTTTAAACTTGGGTGATAACTTGTTACTGTGGGCGATAGGTACATGGAGTTTTGCCATTACTAAATCTCCATGTCGTAACTTTACATCGCGTGCCGTTTTATGTTGTTGTTTCTGCATTTCCTCTGAGTATTCTTTCATGTGGCTTCTTACTCTCTGGTGAATGACTTGAAATTTATGTAATCTATTTGCCACGTAATCCATCCTGATTATACACAGGCTTGGGTTCAGCATCTAAGAGTTCATATGGGAGAACTTTATCTTCCCACACAATATGTAATGTGACTTTTCTCCAGTGGCTGAGTTTTATCTGGGAATTCAGTGCACATTTGACATGTGGGATCCACGTATCCCATGCCATGGCTGTACGATCAATTAGATTCCTCAACAAGTTATTACTTTGCGGTTGAGTCTTTCTACTACTCCATTACTCTGAGGTCTATAGGCTTGTACATTTATTTTCTTGATGTTAAATAGTTTACATAGTCCTTCTTGTATCTGATTGTTGAACTCTGTACCGTTGTCTGACACAATTACCTTTGGTGTCGTGAAATTGCAAATTATTTGTTCGAATATTATTGATGCGACCGTTTCAGCCTTTTTATTTTTCATGGGCTGTATGATGCAATATCGGGAAAAATAGTCGATGGCGACTAACAAGTATTTGTATCCATTTTCTGACAGTGGAAGCTCGAGTGTATCGATGTGAACTCTTTCCCATGATTTCTGGGGTATAGGGTACGTTAGCATTGGTGCTGGGGAACGCGTGTTACCCTTTACTTCGGCGCAAATCGTACAGTTATCTACGTGGGAATATATGTCTTTTCTCATGCCTGGCCAGAAGTACTTTAGTTGTGTTTGCTTGTAAGTCTCTTTTATCTCTTTTCCGGGGTGTCCGCTGTGGGCACTGTTATGGAGCATCTTTAATACTTCTGGGACTAGTGTCTGAGGGATTACTAATTGTTTCACTATACCTCGTGTTACGTCTTTGCATACTATTTCTGCGTTTCTGTATAATAATTCATTGCATATTTCGAAATCGTTATTTATCTGTATTTAGCGGGTAGTTGTGGTTTCTTGACTACCTGTCGGGTCTGTTAGGTACGTTAACTACTGTGCTCCACATGGCATCCTTTTCCAGTTCTGTGCTGACTAGGTCTGTATCTAGTGTGATTAATTCTTCAATACTACATATTGAGGTCATTACCTCTGTTTCTGGGCAAATGTTCCTTGAGAGTGCGTCTGCGGCTACGTTTTTCTTTCCTGGTATGTATTCAAAACTGACTTCGTAATTCTGTAACGTCGTGAACCATCTGGTGAGTCTGCCTCTGAGGTTTTTATGCTTTAACAGGTTCTGTATTGCTGTGTGATCAGTCCACACTCTTATCTTGTAACCTAGCAATGTGTCTCTAAATTTTTCTAGACAGTATATTACTGCTAAAGTCTCACGTTCTGTGATGCTGTAATTCTTTTCTGCGGTTGTGCATAGTCTAGATGCATAAGCTATCGGTTGGAACGTTCCTTTTCTTTCCTGCATTAATATTCCTCCTAGCCCTATATCTGAGGCGTCGGCGCATAGGATAAATTCTTTCGTGTAATCTGGGAAGATTAGTACTGGTGAATTGGTTAGTTTTGATTTGAGCGTTTCAAATGCTTGCTCTTGAGCGTGTCCCCAAGTAAAAGTCTGATTCTTTTTCAATTAGGGGTTGTTTAGGGGTTGTGCTATATCGGCGTATCCCTTTATAAAGATTCTATAGTAACCTGTTAGACCAAGGAAACTTCTTACTTTCTCAACTGTGGTTGGCACTGGGAAATTTCTTACGGCGTCGAGTTTCGACTGTACTGTTCTTAATCCATGTTTATCTATTTGGTGTCCTAGGTAAATAACTTTGTCTTGTAGGAAAGTACATTTCTCTATTTTCATTTTCAATCCGGCTGATGCTAGCCTAGAGAAAACCAAGTCTAGTTTCTTAAAATGTTCCTCTGCTGTCTGTGATACTATGAGTATGTCGTCTAGGAATACACTTGCTGTGTTTCCTATAAGCCCTTGCAATACTGTGTTCATCAGTCTCATGTACGTTAATGGACTGTTTGATAATCCATATGGCATGCGTTTAAATCTGTAGTGTCCAGTCGGTGTGGAAAAAGCTGTCATGTCTTTAGATTCATCTTGCATTTCTATCTGCCAGAAGGCTGACTTTATGTCTATTGTGCTGAATAGTTTATTTTCTGTTCCTAGACTGCGAAGAATGTCAGAGATTACTGGTAACGGTAGACGATCTGGGATAGTGCGTTTGTTTAACTCCCTGTAGTCGATGACTGGGCGTACTGAGCCGTCTGACTTTGGTACTAGGATAAGAGGAAAGTTCCACTCACTATCACTAGGTTCAATCACATCTTGTGTGAGCATTTCACTGATCAATTTATTTACTGTGGCGAGCTTTGAATGCGGCAATGCTGGGATATAAATCGGCTGTGTACCTGATTTTAATTTTATTTGATGTTTCAACACGTCAGTCTTTCCCAAAGCGTCCCCTGGTAAGGCTATTGCGTGCTCGTGCTTCGTTAGCAGTGATAAGAGTTCGTGCTCTAAATCAGGTCGGCTGGTAGGTTTAAGGTGGTTGAGGAGATCTCTCCCAACCTCTACATCTTTCTGGACTGAGCAGATGAATGGGTCTGTTGCATTTTCTGAGTTCTGGTTTTCATTTACTATTTTAATTGGGTGTTTACAGACTTGGAATGATCCTATCTGGGTTCCTGGTTTCAAAGTGATGTTCTTATTCAGTGTACTCATTACTAAAACTTATAATTTCCCATTCTTTGATTTATAAACAGCGGAATCAAGTTGCGTTCCTTTTACTCTGATGGATTCTGGCATTGTAAATACTTCTGTATCCTGCTTTAATCCTTTTAACTCCAGTGTCACCTTGTTAATTGACATGGCATGCAATAGCGTATATTCTTATCACATGTCCTGAAATAATTATCATGGCTTCATCTGGGTCTGTAACTTGTTCCTTTGATGCTGTCTCAGTGTATTTACTAACTTGTGGTACCTTTTCATGCCTGGTATTAAGCTTTTGGCTTGTCTGTGGTGTGACTTCACTACTCATCTGTTTCGGTGCAGTGTGTAGGAATTCAGGGACCTTGAGAAGTAATTTTTCCTTTCTCTTGGGCTTATCAGTAGCCTTTGATTGCTCTGCCACGCTATTGGGTGTTTTAATAGCATAATTAGTATTCGTATTTAGCACGCCTATAACGGGTTCTGGATTCAGAAATGGGATGAATTTGTATGAACAGTGAACACCACGGTCTGGTGGAGATACTGTGATCTCTTGCTCGCGCATTGTAGCAAATCCTATTAACAAATCTCCAAGGAAAAATGGTTTGTCTACCACCATCGCGGTTATAGTGAAATCAAAATAATCTCCTAATGTAACAGTGACTTGAGTTTTTCCAACTGTACGTAATTTTTCGCCTGTCACGCCTTGCAGTGTGTATGGCACTGGCTCAATAAACTTAACACCTGGTCTTACTTTATTTAAGATGTCAAGACTTATTATGTTCACCATGGATCCTGTGTCTAGGAAAATCTGAGTGGGCGTGTGATAAACTTTGCCTTCAATCAATGGGCCTTCAGTGTGTTTGTTTATCGGGATTATCAGTTTTGTTTCTCTTTTTACATTCTCTAAATCTTTAGTTTGTCGGTTCTTTTGACTTATTTGAAGAGTAGTGTTCCCTTCCTTGTGTTTACCTACGAAGGGGGTCCTGTACGAAAATTTTGAGCTCGAAGATTGTTAGCTCGTCGCGCGCGACAATCTCTGGTTTTGTGTCCTACATATTTGTGGTAGCTACACCAAGGTTCCAGGTAGCAATTTCTTTCGGTGTGTCCGGTATATTGACAATTACCGCAAGATGTTGAATTGTAACAATCCATCGCGACGTGACCCGGTCGACCACACTGATAACATTCAACTTGAGGAGGGCGTTGCCATGAGACCCTGCGAGGTCTGTTTTCTGTTGGGCCTCCATTACGTGATAAGGACCTACTGTAATGTGTTCCCGAGTTACTAGCCTGTGGCGGTGGCGTGTGGGTTGACCGTATCGGCATCACATACGAGTCGTGTCGAGGATTTGTCTCGGCATATCCTCTTAGCATGCAATCAATTTCTCCTAAAGACTGTTTTTCCTTCTAATCCTTGTACAGCCTTTCGCTTGTAACATAATCACAATCACTTAAAATTTTTGAGAACATGATTAATTTAGATACTAGTGTTACTGACATGTGGTCACCGTCCAGTGGCAATGTCCACTCGGAGGCTCTGAGCAGATTCTCCATATTCTTTCCCCACAGATCAAGCTTTGCAACATACTCTGTAACTAGTTGTGAGTTTGGACGTTTAAGCGATAGTATTTTAACCATAGCCCGGAGGGGGTCTTGGTCACTTTTCTTCGAGAAGTGCCGTCTGAACACCTGAACATAAGCGTCGTAATTGTCTAGGTCTTCTAATTGTCTGTAACATATAACATGCCTTGCCCTGCCGTTTTCGGCGTCTACATGTTGTTTAAGCACTTCAATCTTCAATCTTTCTGAGGTAAGTTTCTTATTTGCAATCAGGGTGTCCACTCTATGCAGGAATTGATTTATTTCAATCGTGTTCGCATCCCCTGAAAACTTAGATACCCCTGCGGCGGAGGTAATAATCTTATGTCTAACAATCCTTTCTTGTTTTTCATCACCCATGTTTATTTGTATTTGTCTTGAATGTAGCCTACGATATGATCTAGTGACTACTGGACTTTTTCTTAGCTGTCTTTTTCGAACTCTTGAGGCCGGTGACATTTACAGAATATTAAGACTTCATACCTGGCTGGACTGATGACGAGGAGAGAGACGAGGTAATATCTAAACCTTGGGTCTGCAGGGGGGGTGTGGGTGGCGTGGCGTCAGCGAGGGGACATACAGACACACAACACAACACCTATCTTCGTATATCAGGATCTCCTGTTAATTAGAGAGGAATTAGTTCTACAATATCAATATATAGGTAACACGTGACTTAAAGGAAGTTATATTATACTTCACAGGAGTGTATTGTTGTTGATTGAAGTTCTCGTGGAGCTGGCGGCGAAAGATATCTGTTGTTGTTGTCGGTCTCAGGGCGTGGAGGTACTGACTGCCTGAGTCAGTGCTGGGGTGGCGGCGTCTCACGGCTGGGAGGAGGATACCCTCAGCTGGCTTGCGGTGAGGAGGCTCGCTGGGATGGTAGGGGCTGGCGCGGGGTTCCTATGTTTCCTTTCTTGCTTTTATTGTTCTTCTTGTTCTTCTTGTTCTTCTTGTGCTTCTTGTTCTTCTTGTTCTTGTGTTCCTTCTGTTTCTTTCTTCTTAGTGCGTTTCTTCTAAGACGTGAAAGGAAGCGATTGACGTGAGAGGAAATGCGAGTGTGCGAGTGTGTGTAGTAAGGTTGGCGCGAGGTACGTTGTGTATGTCCAGCCTGGGATGGTTAGGCTTGCTTATAGCTGGCGTGTGGCGTCGGTCTGGTATGGCTTTGGTAGGGGCGGCGAGCATGGAGGTAGGTGGGTGGCTGCGTCGCGGGGTTTCTATGTGGTATGCGTGTGGCGGCTGCTGGCTTTTTCTTCTATTTCTTCTTGTTGCTAGCTTTTCTTCTTGCTGCTTTCCAGTCTCTTCGGAGTTATTATACGTGGTTTCAGATCCTTTTCGCTAGTCACCACTGTTAGTGCGGGTTTGCTATGCACCGGTAGTCATGCACTTTGGTTATGCATGGGTTGGAATAATCAGTCGGTTATCTTTCTTGGGTTTATTAAGGATAACAACTGTAACTTTCATTCACTTGTAGTATCCCGGGACTCTCACTTTCACTCTATGTTTACTGCGTGTAGAATGTTCAAGGTCTATCACTCGTCTCTCGCGTTCACTGCGTCACACGGAAGTTTCTCGTGAGAGGGTCTCTACACATTCAGTCACGTGTGTGTCTTTCGTGAACCAAAAGCTATCTGCCTAAAAATTAGAGTCTTTTTCACAACTAACCTATGAACATGACGTCACGTCGCGTCACGTTTTGTAGGGACCACTAAGAGACAAGACATACACTGTTCTCCCTTTCTCTTCAGCCAATCATGAAAGGCAAGGAAAGGCTGAATTTACACTTTTCGTTATCTAGACCTAAATCTTTGTTTTGACAAGCTGGAAGAATTATCGGTTCTACAAGAATTCTGGCGTACATTTTCTCGCTCTCTCTCTCGCTAATAAATCAATCTAGCTAACTTATTTCTATCCTTATTCAGACTAAAACACCTATTACATTACTTCATTACACCAGCTTATGACTGTCACATACTTCCTTCTTTAGGTGGAAATTTTTCACAACGTATGAAAATATTGTGAACATTTATAGTCAGCACGATTATGTCGATCAATGTCTAATTTTCATTTCTACATATTAATTGCTACTTAAGTTATTTTCGCTACCGATAATGTGAATTTTCGATATATAGCTTGGTTTTAACAATGAGAGAGAGAGAGAGAGAGAGAGGAGAGAGAAAGAGAGAGAGAGAGAGAGAGAGAGAGAGAGAGAGAGAGAGAGAGAGAGAGAGAGAGAGAGAGAGAGAGAGAGAGAGAAAAAAAAAAATTACTTCGATCAATACGACGCAATATTCTGACTACAAATACCTCAAAATGGTAATATTTCGAAGCAGGTACTGTATAGTAATATTTCATTTATCTTTATTAATAAGGATATACACATATAATTGTTAAAGGAGGAAGAAAAAACAAGCAGAGTGCAGCATTAAGGCTTTGGGACTATTGTGGCGGGGGCGCCGATGGTGTTTCAATATGGCTGCCCGAAGTCACGCGCTCCGAGAGGAGAGCGCCCCTCCAGTTCAATATGAGCTCAGTTGGTCCTGGTGGAACGCCGACGTGAGTTTCGATAGGGATGCTTGCAGCCTATGTTGATCTCAAGAGGGCGTTTAAAATCAGTGCATCGTGAGTCACTCTGGGATCTTCTGCGACTTCGCGGGATTCCTGCAAGGAACTATTGGTTAATAACTGGTCTGTATTCTGGAACTGAGAGTGCTGTGAAGTGTGGGGCAGGTGTATCCAGCTTCTTTCCTGTGAATACAGGAGTGGTGAGGCAAGGGTGCGTCCTTGCCCCATCACTTTTCAACGCTTATATGGACTAGGTATTGGACAAGGTTTGTAGATCAAAGTGATTGTGGAGCATCCGTCGGCAACCCCAAAGATCACTGATCTTGTGCTTGCCGATGATGCAGTAATCTTTGCTGAGTCGCTGGAGGTCCCTGGTGATGGCTCTCGAGGCGCTGCACGAGGAGGCAAAGCCTTTGGGACTTGAGGTCTCCTGGCTTAACCCCTTCACTGCGGCTGGTACAAATACGGTCTCTCAGGTATTTAAGGGTTCACTGCGGCTGGTACATATAAGGTTTCTGTATTTAAACTGCGCGCTCAATGATATTATGGGTAAATATTCGTTGTGATAGGCTTGTATGGCAACATTGTCAAGTGTTGCGATATAATAGAACCTCTTTTTCCTGCTTGAGTGAGTTAGTATGACTATAAGGTCAAGCGGTACAGTACGACGTGTTGACGCTGCCGCGCCCTCTACTTCAATGGCGAGGCTAAATAGTCAAGATATTCAATATATTCTTGATGGATATAAAACAGAAGTATGAATGAATGAATGAATGCATGCATGAAGCATTTATGTACCAAAATAAGCTGTATTATGTTAAGTAGTAAGTAGTTTCATTGTGCGTCTGGCAGCACGGTCACGGCCCTGTTGCTGCACTTTGACGTAACTCTTCACTTAGCTGGTAGCCTCCACAAGACAAAACATAGATTTTCTGGTATGGAATGAGCATCCTATTCATTTAGGCACTTTAAAATATGATCAATAATTATTTTTATATTTTAATTAAACCTGCCGCACAGGGGGGTAGGCCTATGAATTTGATATCCGCAGTGAAGGGGTTAAGACCAAGGTCCAGGTGTTTGGAGACTTACTAAATGAAGCAGTACAGTCTGTTCATGCGTGTGGCGAGGACATTGAGATCTTGGAAAGTTTTACATACCTTGGTAGCGCAGTCCATAATGACGGCGGGTCAGTCAAGAAGGGTCTTCGGGGATTGGCATAACCACGGTGTTAGGCCGCTCAGGGGGGAGTTTTTTGGCGTTGTCGGTACTGTGGGGAGGAAAAAGATCCGGATCTTAAAGTCGCTTGTGATCCCTGCATCTCTAGGGTTTTTGGAGAAGGGACACAAAATAGGGATTTTAAAGGGAACGAATCAATCCCTTTTGGGCAATAAGTATTTTCCAAAATCAGGGGGTATCGCTGGGATGATTCGGTCAAATCAGCAATTGCCCGTGGACTAAAATCGGGGGCTATTACCTGCATAGTCCGTCGCGCCAACTTCGGCTATATGGGATGGGGCACGTCCCTAAACCCCGATCCTTCCCATGGGTTGTATCTGTAAAGAAATCCGGCCGGGGGGGCCCAAGGGGGGGCGTCCAAAAGGGCTCGTGGTTTGGGGGCAAGTTATGTTTTTTTGTGAGAGTTTTGGTTGGGAAAGGAGCCTGCTGGCCCGGGCCCGGGGTGACCCCCGGGATGGCGTAGTAGGGGGCGAGCGACGCCCCCCCCGCGTATCCCCTAATATTGTTTGATTTTTTTGGTAGGCTCGACTCCCCCGCGGGGATACATAATCCTTTTTCAAACCTTGAAATTGGTTTTTTTTCATCCCCAAGTTTAATTTTTTTTCTAATTTTTCATTTTTTTCAAAGAACAAATCCTTCGGGGAAAAAAAAAAAAAGGGGAAAAAAGGGGAAAGGGGGGAAAAAAAGAGAGAAGAGAGAGAGAGAGAGAGAGAGAGAGAGAGGGAGAGAGAAGGGGAGGGGGAAAGATTAAAGGGGGAAAGGGGGGGAAAAAGGGGGGAGAAAAAAGGTTGAAAGAGGAAAAGGGGGGGAAATTTTTAAAAAAACGGGTAAGGGAGTTTCCTCGGGGATTGCCCCCGCCCCGGATCAGAGCAAATTATTAATCGGGGGAAAAACAGCCAAAATGGGGGGGGTTTGGGTATTGCCAAAAACGCGGGGATCAAGGTAACTATTAAAATTCGGGTGGAAAACCATTTAAAAGAACATTAGGTATTAAAACTTTTTATAATTTTAATTTTTAAATATTTTTTTCCCCAATTCAATTGGATGGAAAAAAATCAGTATCCAACTTTGTTTTTGGCCATTAAAAAAAGTTTTAAAAATGAGAAGCTGCAGTTACTATAATAAGAGAGACACATTCCACATTTTGTTTTTTTTCGTTTCTAAAAAATTTTATTTAAAAATTAAGGTTTTAAAAATTTTGGAAATAAAACATTTATTACGTGGGGGTTCATTTCTTTTGGTGCCTTTTAAAACACTTAAATGTTTTTGTTTTATTTTTTTCGGTTATATTCTTCTTTTCCAAAATTTTTTGAAAGCTGGAAAATGTTAAAACTTAATAAAAATTAATTCCCTGTTATTTCCGTTTACCCTGTCTTTTTACCCCCCCTTGATTAATATAGACGGTAAAAGTCGGTGTAAGATGTTTGAAAGGAACCTGGGTGATGAAAGTGAAATTTTTACCAATTTCCCCTAGGACCTGTTTGTATTGCTGTTTTTGCCTAAATACAAAGACAAAATTCTAGATTGTGAAAGTTTAAAATTTTTATAAATGAAATGTTTCAAGTTGTGGTAAAAGGCACCTACTTTTTGTTTTTTTCCAAAATTTAAATACAGATTAAACTTTCTTTGTTTAAAAAGTACAAATATTACCCTTGTAATTTTTTTATTTTAGTATTAAACCCCCTATTCTATTTTTCCCCTCCTTCTCTTTCCCCTTTCTCCTTTTCTCTTTTTCTCTCTTTTTTTTTTTTTTTCTCCTTCCCCCTCTTCTCTTCTCTCTCCTCTCTCTCTCTCCCCTCCCCCTCTCTTTCTCCCTTCCTCTCTCTCTCTTCTCTCTCTCTTTTTTTTTTTTCTTTTTTTTCTTTTTTCTCATTGTGGCATATAAATATTTCACGAAAAATTTCATGCTGTGCCTTGAATTTTTTTTTAAATGCTTATGGTTTCTATTCCCATCTTCTTTTGGTTTAAATAAACTTAAATGCCCCCCCCCTTCACAACCTCCTTTGCTTTTTTTACATGTTATAGTCTTTTTTCCTTTTACTCAGACAGCAGAGGAAACTTGCGTAAAGTTTTAGGACTGAAAAGTTAGTTTTTGGGTTCCCTTAAACTTTTAACCTTAAAATGTTTCCATTGTGGGGAAAGTTGATCTTAGACAATAAAAGCATGTTGATTTCTTTGTTTTTGTTGGATTATTTAAAGTGATGTTATTTTGTTCCCATGAACATAGTGGGGATTGAATATTTGAATAGGGTAACTAAGACGTTTTAAAAATATACTGAAATATAAAAAACTATCATAAAAAGGCTTTTATTTGTTTTAAACAGAGGGGAGGCGAGAGAGAGAGAGAAAGAGAGGAGAGAGAGAGAGAGAGAGAGAGAGAAGAGAGAGAGAGAGAGAGAGAGAGAGAGAGGAGAGAGGGAGAGAGAGAGAGAGAGAGAGAGAAAAAGAGAGAGAGAGAGGAGAGAGGAGAGAGAGAGAGAGAGAGAGAGAGAAAACAAAAAGATGTCGGCTATATATGTTTACTTTTAAAAAGGGGTTATAGTCTTCCTATAGAGTTTTGATTATATTTTTTTTCTACAAACCCCTAAATTTTCTTATTTTCCCTCTCTGACCAAAGGCTTTTTATCAGTGAGTGTTCCCGGACTGCCCCAGTGAAATGTCCTGTAGTTCCGGGAAACACTTATACGCGTGTCGGGTGTGTGTGCTCTGCGCGACCTACTGTCTTTTAATAAGGCCAGACCCATGTCCAAAAAACAGAAAAAAAAAGATAAAAAAAAAGTCGTTCGGGGTTTATTCGCAATGTTTTTCAAAACGTCCCAAGGAAAACACTCAGGGAACACAACACACACACCCCAAAACCCCCACAAACACAACACACCACAACAAACAACACACCACCACACACACAACAACACACACCCCAAACCCCCACCCCCACACCCCCCCCCCCAACACAACACACACCCCACCACACACACACCACCCCCCACCCCCCCCACAAAACACACAACAACCCCCCCCCAAAACACACACACAACCCAACCCCCACACACAAACACACACACCCCAAACACACACCCCAAAAACCCCCAAAAAAAAAAAAAAAAAAAAAAAAAAAAAAAAAAAACCCCCCCCCCCCCCCCCCCCCCCCCCCCCCCCCCAAACACAAAAAAAAAAAAAAAAAAAAAAAAAAAAAAAAAAAAAAAAAAACCCCCCCCCCCCAAAAACCCCCAATTTTCTTTTTTTTTTATTTTTTATAAATTCATACCAAACCGAAAAAAATCGTCGATGAAAGGGGGGGGTAGGGGGGGTGTTTTGTTGTGTGTTTGGGTTTTTGTGTGGGGGTGTGGGGGTGTGTGTGGGTTTTTTGGGGGGGGGGTGTGTTTTTGGGGGGTGTGTGTGTTTGTGTGTGTGTGTGTGTGTGTTTGTGTGTGTGTGTGTGTGTTGTATGTGTGTATTTACCCAGTTGTATTTTTACAGGGGGCCTGAGCGTACTGAAAACTTCGTTGTTCTTGAAATATCAACTTTCGCCAAACGCTTTTTGGTAAAAAAAAAACTAGATCATATACTTACAAGTAAACGTATGTATTGTTTTTAAGAGATAATAAATACTATAGTTTTTAAGTAAAGATAATCAATGTTTTCCTTCAATGTTATCCACGAAAATTTGAGGCAGTGGCCCAGGTTTAGCGATAGGATGGGGAGCTTGATGTCCCGAGTTCGAAACCTGGGCAGGGGGGGAAAAATTTTACCTTCTTTAATTTCGGTTGAAAAAGAAAACCCGGGAGGTGACCAAAGGGCTCGAGTTCAAGTCCCCCAAAGGGGCAACTGTCAAATTATCGTTTGGGGCCCCAAAAAACCCACATTCGCATACCTGTTCTTTTGACTGCGACTACAAGTACGGCGGGGGAAAACAGGTGGCAGCATGAGCCTGGGTAAATCCGAACATCAAAAAAACGGAATCTTCACTTAAGGGGGAAGGTGGTTGGTGAAGGGTGGTTGGTGGGCCCGCGCCACCCAAAGGGGGAGGGGGAAAAAACATCTGACCTCCAGAATGTGCAGGCCCCAAACCACCTGCCCTCAAAAAAAAAAAAAAACAGCCTACTTTCGTATAGGCTCCATAAAAAAATAAGAAAAAATACGTGAAAAAGAAATTAAATCTATATCTTAGGGATAATTTTTAGGAAAAGTGGAAGCGCTTTGATATCTGCATTTAAGAACATTCCAATTCGCTGGTGGTACCCTTTTTCCTACACTAAATGCATAAGGCGTGTTTGCGCCCCACATGCGTAGTCGTTTCCTTGAGGGAGGCAACGCGTTGGTGAGGCGCCGGTACTCAAGGCGCCGGCACCTTTTTTTTTTTGCCTTAGGGGGAATCTTCACCCGGGGCCCTCAAGTGCCGGCACCTGGTTGTCTTTAGGGGGGTAAGTCTTCACCAGGGCCCTCAAAGGGGCCGGCACCTGGTTGCCTTGGGGTCAAGTCTCCACCAGGACCCTCAAAGGGCCGGCACCTGGTTGCCTTGAGGGTCAAGTCTCCACCAAACCCCAAGGCGCCGGGACCTGGTTGCCTTGAGGGCCCAAATCTCTACCAGGACCCTCAAGGGGCCGGCATGGTTGCCTTGAGGGGGAAATCCACCAGGCCCCCCAGGGGGCCCGGCTGGTTCCTTGAGGTGCCAAGTCTCCACCAGGACCCTAAGGCGCCGATACCTGGTTGCCTTGAGGGGCCAAGTCTCCAACCACGACCCCCAAAACGCCCGGACCTGGGTTCCCTTTTGGGGGCCAAGTCTCCCCCAGGACTCTCAAAGGCGCCGGCCCTGGCTGCCTTGAGTTGCCAAATCCCACCAGGGCCCTCAAAACGCCGGGACCTGGCTGCCCTTTATTGCAAATCTCCACCCGGGCCCCAAGGGCGGCCATGATTCCTTGAAGGGCCAAATCTCCCCCAGGGCCCTCAAAGGCGCCGGCACCCGGTTGCCTTGAGGTGCCAAGTCTCCCCAGGGCCCTCAAGGGCCGGCACCTTTTGGGGGTTTTTGGGGCCCCTTTTGGGTTCCAAATCTCCACCAGGACCCTCAAGGGGTCAACCCCTACTGGTGCATCACCAACGCTCTTTTTTTCTTCCAGTCGAACTTCCCCCTCTCTCTTTTCTTCCTCTCCTCCTTTTCCCCTCTTTTCCCCTCCTCCCCTCTCTCTCTCTCTCTCTCCCTCCCCTCCTTCTCTCTCTCTCTCCCTCTCTCTCTCTCTCTCCCTCTCTCTCTCTCTTCTCTCTCTTTTCGCACACCAAACCAAAACACAACAAACCCCCAACCCACACAAACCCCACACACCACCAAAACAAAAACCCCCAAAACACACACACACAAACACACACAACCAAACCCCACAAAACCCCACACGCACACACATACAATACTGTCCAAATATAATTTTTAGCTGAGTTCGTTAATAAAGCTTAATTCTAAAAAATTGGGGGGAAAAGCTGTTAACATTACCCAACGGTC
>JACEEZ010023041.1:62500-117500 GCA_016584305.1 Chionoecetes opilio
AATTTAAAAAATCATCAATCGGGTAATTTTCCCGATTGATGATGTTATTTATTTACTTATATATTTCTTTTTCTGATAAATGAATTAGCACCATGTATAAATTAGCGTTAACTAAATAAATAACCTCTTCAATCGGGAAAATTACCCGATTGATGATTTTATTTATTTATTTAATGCTAATTTATGCATAGTTCTAATTCATTTATCAGAAAATGAAATACATCAATGGAAAGCTAATAAAATTGCGCTTCTACTGATACCCTTCATGATAAAAGTTGACTCGCAAAGTTTTAAGTGGCGAAGAGTTGAAGTGAATCAGTCTCGTAATGGCATTTCTTTAGCGTCTTTTACTGTTTTTTTTATTTGATAATATTATATAACAAACATTTACGAAGATTACAGTATATCATATATACTGATAAACCAGTCTATATGATAGTCCATAGACCACTATATCTCTTTGTCGGGCGGGCCCGCTATGCAGCCTGGCAATTTCAAAACATTGTCGCGTGAACAGTCTAGAGATATAGTGGTCTATGTGCCAATGTATAATATATTTGTTGAAAAAACGTGAAAAAATGGAATATGCCATCGTAATGATCGTCATATTATATTATGTTACTAGCTGAGGTCAGGAAGTGAGAAATCTAACATTGCTAGCTTTAGAAGTTTAGATGTTTCCACTTTAAGACTTTAATACTACACTATATTGATGATGTGGTGAAACACTATGGATACTCTCTCTCACACTGTCACACACACACACACACACACACACACACACACACACACACACACACACACACACACACACACACACACTGCGCGATAGTCAGGTTGACAGCATGCCGGGCTCCCATTCTGTGGGTAGGCGGTTTCTAATCCTCGTGCTCTAGTTCAGTCAAATTAGGACAATTTCGACCAAAGTTTGGAAAAAAATAGGGGAGATATGAAAATTGGTGGGTACCTTCCTGAATATTCCCTGATCATGATATTAAAAGTCCTCATAATTCCCACTGGAGCATTTGCCGTTAGAGGACCAAATCCTAGATGACCGCCATTTCTACAAAATACGAGATATTTTTGCTTGTGCACACAGTAGAAAGGTGTTTTTGGTGTTGAAACTTAGGTGTGACTATAGTTTAGAACAGTTTTTGAATAAAAAGACAACAAAGCTGACAATAAAGTTCTTTATTATTAACATTAAGTACTCTCAGATGCTAGGTTGTCACATATCGCTATGAACGTCATTTAGCCTTATATCTTCTCTTTCTTTTGAGTGTGCTGGCTGGTGGATCTGCTAGACCTAAAGATTGACTGTCCTGTTCAACAAGGGTCACTTCTTCATCACTGTTTTCAGCTTCAGTTTGTCTATGATTATTGTGATTTTCATCTTGCGGCACACCATCCTCGTCATTATCTACCACTTCAGAATTGCTGCATCCGCTGCCACGACAGTAGCCGCATACCTGGGAACACTAAATGCCAGCTTTTCTGCAACTGCAACCACGTTCGCAACCACATTTGCAGTTACACGAGATCAAATTCAAAAGAGCTGCAGGAGCAGATGGTTGGCGTGTGAGAACTGGGCGTAGCTGGCCACTGACCAAGTCCCAACCCCACTCAGTTGGTGGTAGGTCACGCCCTCGCCAGAGTTGAACTTGATGATAAGCACGTAAAGAGTGTTCTTTTGCTGCTGCTGATTTTGCTGGAAGTGCTGCAAGTTGAATTTTATTGTGAAGTGGTCATTTTGCAACAGCTTTCATGAAACAGTGGTGCCTCTGTTTGTTCAAGGATGACGTTCCCTTTGCAGCTCCATACAAGGCCAACAGGAATTCTTCACCAGCTGCTGCGACTGCCTTGACAGAAGAATTGGCTCCATTGAAAACCTTCACACATTTATCCAATTCTGGATGTTTTCGGAACAGGTTGAATGCCTTTTTCTTGCCTTGTCTGTAAAGAGCCGAAGTCGTATCACAACCTGTCATTACGTGCAAAAAAAACGTATGGCAGAGATAATAGCATGGTTAAAGACTTCACACTTGCGTTCTCTGTCCTCTACATTTCCCTTTTTCCTTTTATTTATCATATCATCCATGAATGCTTTCAAAGTATCAGGGACAACACTGTTTACATCCTTAAAAGCAGCATCTGCAGGTGCATAGGACTCTGTTTCGTATGCCATAGAATGTATATCTTCCCTTATCATTGCAGCAGATGTCTTTACGACTCTCAAACATTCCTCATAAGGGTCCCCTGATTTATGTGTGTACCAAGCATCGCTCAAGATCTTGAAACCAGTATCCCGGAAACATACCACAGGTTTCTTTCCATGAAGAGATGTGATGATGACATCGTCACCAAAATGGTCTTTGAGTTTTTTTCTTAATGTTTTTTTCAGAGCATACATTGGTACCACCAGGAAGGTACTCTTCGAGATTCAGGAGGAGCTTCTCAACAGAATACTGGCATTCATCATTTTCTTGAAGAAACATATAAAGGTGACCAAATGCAGATGACAGTTGCTCATCTTCCGGGCGACCCCGTTTATTACTGGATGGAAATTTGAAAAACTTCCTGTAACAACTGTTGTGGTATCTGGCATCAGCAGATACCAAATCAATGACACTAAGCAGGCGCTCTTTAACTGTTTGGCCCCATTCGTCATTCCGTGTATTTGCTGCATTAATGATAGATGATTTGCATGATGTTCGCACCTCGTATGTGTCCCGTTTTTCTACTGGATTCTTATTATCAGCACACACATCACATTCTTCTGCGCAGAACAGACAGTGAGTTTTGAAGTTAAATGGTATTTGTGAAGATCTGAGAGACTTCACAGCTTTCTTTGGAGAAGGCTGAAGCACAGATTTAATGGTAGATTCTCTGGTGTAACTCTTACGGCAGGCCACATGGACACAAACTGAAGTGAGACCTTGCAGCTTTTCAGCAATACCATCTTGTCTCCGCAAGCATATATACATATGATGGCATCCAACCCCCTTCTTACAGTCCCTGTTTCTCCTTGTGAGAGGTCTTTCTCACACAAAATACAGCTGTTCTGCTCATCCATAATGCTCTGTCACAGGAGACACCTCTCGATTACCTGAAACAAAAGGAAAGCAAATTTTTGTTAGAAGCGAAATTGGATTTTTTTGCAACTAGGTGAAATACAAAAGTGTCACTTTTTTGTTAGTGTGTAATGAATTCCTTGACCCCCTGAAATGTATATTTTGACACCAAAAACACTCAAAGATCGGTAATAATGAGCTCCACGCTCGCGCTGAGAGGGTGAAACTGGCGATCGCGAGCCAGCTCGCGGGAACAAGACCATTGGGTGAACAACACTAAATAGATGGATAAATATACAAATATAGATAGAGAGAGAGAGGGTTACGGGTTACATATTAGTTACCCTTGTTACGTACAAGTATACCCGTGTGTTTGTGTGTGTGTGTGTCATGTAGTATTATCGAGTTAAATTTATATGTAAAGAGTGGTAGCCTCAAATGTATCTCGTCTCACGTAGTAGAAATGCTCTAAAATAGATAATTAAAGGAATTCTTAAGCCGATCCTGCCGCGGCGTCATGTCGGCAGGGATGGGCAATAAGTTCTCCCCGCTGGTCTGTAGTACTATAGTCTATTCACTTAAGCTGGATTCCTGGGAGCTGCTCGATGCCTACCCGAGTTTGTAAGGACGTCGCTGATTGGCTGATAGACTCGGGCTGGGTGGTGGTGGTGGTGGTACCTTGCCTCCCCGCTACCAAAACCCTTGAGTTGCCTCAGAAAAACATTCCTATTTCTTTGCTTAACTCAACTCTTACACAAGATAGGCCTATTTTTTTTGCATCAGTGAATCAGGCAGTGATTGGTCAACAATAACACGCTTTTCGTAACTCAATAGGGTAAAACATAAAGTCATGACTGAGTATCACAAGAGTAGGCGGATTTTAAGGTTTCAGTGCATTGAAATGTTGTACTCCTACCCGATATTACCAAGCTACCAGATAATATTTAGGTTAAACTGAGCCTACTATCGTGTTCAGGATACATTGCTGCATATCTTGAGCATAAAAAAAATCCAGTAAGACTACACCAGTATTAAGATAATTGAAGGAAAGTAAAACAGTGTATAAACATTTTGTCTTGCTTTTTTTGCTTCAACTCGCTGTAACTCCATCAGTTTTGCTCGCATTAAATTTTAAATCGCTGGTTCAAAATCCTCACAATTTTCCAATTCTTAAGGTATGTAGCACGTACCAATAATGAAAAAATTATGTGGTCAAATTGGTTAATAAAATAGAACTACTGAAACTGGCGCCGTGACTGGTGAGCATTGCTCCCTACATGAGAGATGAGTTCTGGGGAATGCTATCAGAGGCTCACCAGTCACGGCGCCAGTTTCAGTAGTTTTACTTTATTAACCACTTTGACCACATAATTTTTTCCTTATTGGTACGTGCTACATACCTTAAGAATTGGAAAATTGTGAGGATTTTGAACCAGCGATTTAAAATTTAATGCGAGCAAAACTGATGGAGTTACAGCGAGTTGAAGCAAAAAAAGCAAGACAAAATGTTTATACACTGTTTTACTTTCCTTCAATTATCTTAATATTGGTGTAGTCTTACTGAATTTTTTTTATACTCAAGATATGCAGCAATGTATCCTGAACACGATAGTAGGTTCAGTTTAACCTAAATATTATCTGGTAGCTTGGTAATATCGGGTAGGAGTACAACATTTCAATGCACTGAAACCTTAAAATCCGCCTACTCTTGTGATACTCAGTCATGACTTTATTTTTTACCCTATTGAGTTACGAATAGCGTGTTATTGTTGACCAATCACTGCCTGATTGACTGATGCAAAAAAAATAGGCCTATCTTGTGTAAGAGGTGAGTTAAGCAAAGAAATGTGAATATTTTTCTGAGGCAACGCAAGGGTTTTGGTAGCGGCGAGGCAAGTACCACCACCATCACCACCCAGCCCGAGTCTATCAGCCAATCAGCGACGTCCTTACAAACTCGGGTAGGCATCGAGCAGCTCCCAGCCCAGGAATCCACCTTAAGTGAATAGACTATAGTTACCTTCCCGGGAGCCCGGGCGTAAATGTTTTTTTTTTTTCCCGGGAAATTGGTTCAAATCCCGTTATTCTTATTGTTGTTCCTTATCTCAGATTTGCACTATGTAAAATACAAAACGCATAGTTTTCTTGTAGAGTAGGGGTTCAAAATGGCATATTTTTTTTTTTTTTACGATGGCTATGTTTTAATGTAATTCCATATATCATTGCATTTCTTTTATGGCTAACAGAAAGAGATTTACTATTTGTGTGTGCAAATTTTGATATTCCGTTTTTTCCGCAGGTCATTCAAGTGTTCTAAAGAGAACACTTTTCTTGTAGGGTAGGGCCTCAAAATGGCATAGAATAATAATTATTCTTTTAAATTGAATAATCTTTAAATGTCATTCTATATATCATTGTATTTATTTTGTGGCTAACATAAAGAGATTGACTGTTTGTGCTTCTATTCGTGCTTTATTTTTTTCAACTGGTCATTCAAGTGTTTCTTTAGGTTTTTGTAGAATGTAGCTAATTAGTACAAATATTACCTGATGTGGTAAATCCCGGGATCCCGGGAAATATCCTGGTTTGTCCCGGAATCCCGAGATGCTAAGAAACCCCCACAATAGGAAACTCTAGGACTCTGTACTAAACAAAGGCCTGCCCCGCTCCCCTACTGACTTCACTACCAAAAATATATATGGTGTGTATATATACATGTGTGTGTATATTATATATATATATATATATATATTCTCTCTCTCTCTCTCTCTCCTCTCTCTCTTCTTTCTCTGTCTCATCTCTCTTCTCTCTCTATATACCCTCTATTATATCTCTCATCTCTCTATTCTTCATATATCATTATATATATATATATATATATATATATATATATATATATATATATATACACAAAATATAAACGTAATATATATGCAAATGAGGTAATTAAGGAAAGAAGGAGGCGAATAACGCATACATAGAAAGTTCCCACAAAGCGTAAAGAAAATACGTCTGTTGTGCGAGGCGACGCCCTCCCTGCGGCCGCCTCTTTGTATTCATGACGCGCGGGGAACAAGCACTGATCTATATAACAGGATCGGGGATCTGGGCTAGCTGTGGCCGAGAAACTGAAGTCACCAGCCGCCATCTTGTCATAACCAAAAAAAATACATGGGCCGGCCAGGCAGGGGCTGGGTGTTGGCTGCTGGCATGTGATAGCCTATATTACCACCTACTACTACTATGTAACACCTACTACTACTATTACCACCTACTACTACTATTACCACCTACAACTACTATTAACACCTACTACTACTACTACTAAATTTCCCAACCCTAGTGCATCGTCGAACCTTCCAAGTCATTTATTTACGGTGATACACAGTCAATAGGTGTGTTGCGAGGCCGTACAGGTTGTAGTGACAGGTGTCTTGCGAGGCCGTACAGGTGTGTAGTGACGGGTGTTTTTGCGAGGCCGTACAGGTGTATAGTGACAGGTGTCTTGCGAGGCCGTACAGGTGTATAGTGACAGGTGTTTTGCGGGGCCCGTACAGGTGTGTAGTGACAGTTGTGTTGCGAGGCCGTACAGGTGTGTAGTGACAGGTGTGTTGCGAGGCCGTACAGGTGTGTAGTGACAGGTGTTTGCGAGGCCGTACAGGTGTTAGTGACAGGTGTGTTGCAAAGGCCGTAAAAGGTGTGTAGTGACAGGTGTTGCGGGGCCCGTACAGGTGTGGTGTATGTGGTAAAGCGAAAAGGCTAAGAGTGCAGTGTTAGCCCCCAGTGTGTGTGGTGTCTGACCTAATAGCAAACGCGCAGTTCTCGTCCACTATAACGGCGCCAGCCCCGTAACCCGCCGCGGCCACGGGAAACGGCGCGAGCCACAGTGGTCCCTAGAAGCTACTCTCGGTGATTACAGGAAGTTTAAATTAATCAAAACCTTTGGCCTAATCAAAAAACCTTTCTTAATTAGGTATATTGAATTGAAAGTAGTTAGTTTCGTACACTGTTTTTTGGATTTTCGTACATACCCGGTGTCGTTCGTAACTCCCAGTAGTTCAAGTTCAAAATCTGAGCTGAGTGTACGAAAAAGACTATGGTTTCATATAGACTACGAAAAAAACTTTTGGTAATAATGGACGAGAGTTTTGCGGTCGTTTTAAGAGACATCAACTATTTTTTCTTGGCCTACAAAAGGTGCTTGTTGCAATGGATTTAGTTTTATTTTGCGCAACCCCCCCCCCCCCCCCAAAAAAAAAATAATAAATGAAACCTAACCTAACCTTATAGGTTTTAATGAAAAACCCAACCTAGCTAACCTTAAAGGTTTTAATGAAACCCAACCTAACCTTATAGGTTTTAATGAAACCCCAACCTAACCTTAAAGGTTTTAATGAAACCTAACTAACTTTTTAGGTTGTAATGAAATCTAACCTAACTTTAACCACAAGGTATACTTTTTTTTCTTTTTTTTTTCTTTGCAAAATAAGCTATCTCCATTAAGAACAAGCACCGCTTATTAGGAAGGCTATGATATTTGTATCATAACCGCACTCAGGTCTGCTCCCGTTCCCCACTAATTGTTAACAAGTATAAAAAAATATACTTATATCTATATCTACTTATATAAAAAAAGTATACCATATCCACCTTATTTTTTTTTAACCAGTAGGTGGATGACTGGAGTGGGTAGATGGATTAAGAGTGGATGGGCTGGGTGGGGAGTGGTGTGGGTGTGTGTGGTGGGGGGTGTGTGTGTGTGGGTGTCGGGTGGGTGGGTGTGTGTGGTGGGGGTGTGGGTGCGGGTGGGTGCAGGTGGGTGGGTGGGTGGGTGTGTGTGTGTGTGGTGGGTGCGTGTGTGTGTGTGTGGTGTTACTCACAGGTGGAAAGATTTGCCACTTCCAGGTCCTGGTCTGTTTTTACGGACATAGCAGCACAGCTTGGCATGACGAGGCGATAACACAGCCAGACAGCAAGCACAGCTTGGCATGACGAGGCGATAACACAGCCAGACAGCAACGCGAGCGCAGAAAAGGCTTTGTTTTGGTTACGGCAGATGGCGGACAGTTGGAACCAGTGCTGAGCCAGGCTTCCGCGATCCATGTTTATATATCAGTTGGGAACAACGGCAGCGTGAAAGGTTGGCCGCGACGTACACTGTAAAACTTGTCCACAGGTTAACTGTCAGGGGTAGTTACATTGGGAAGGTTTATAGGTAACGAAGCAGCCTGCGGACACAGTTTGTTTGGACGAGGCAGTGCTGGTGTTCCGCGTCCATTATATAGGATGTCGGGAGGCGACGTGGAAAGGTGTGCGAGAAGGACACTTAACTTGGTCACAGGTAACTGCAGCGGGTGTTACAGGAAGGGTTTTATAGGTAGTGGCACCGCGGACACTAGTTTACGAAATTGAACGAGGCAGTGGCTTAGTCTGTCTTTATATCTGGACGTCTTTACTGCATCATTTCAGTTCTGGCTGCTACCTTGAGTAGGGTTCGAAAAGCATCTTACCGATTCATGCATCTTCAGCGACAGTCTCGTAAGAGGTGGCTACAAAACCTAGGGAATAAATCGTATGCAAGAAATATGGAAGAGTCGCTGGCCTTATCTGGGCAGTAAAGATGAAGAACGCCTTCTCTCTCCTCACAAAATAATAGAAAAACAGAGTAATACCAAAATAAAGATACTGGACTATGAGTGAAAGTAGTTCTTAAATATTAATGGCATTAAATCAGAGAGAGAGAGAGAGAGAGAGGAGAAGAGGGAGAGAGAGAGAGGAGAGAAGAGAGAGAGAGAGAGGAGAGAGGAAGAGAGAGAGAGAGAGAGAGGAGAGAGAGAGAGAGAGAGAGCGAGAGAGAGAGAGAGAGAGAGAAGAGGAGAGAGGATGAGAGAGAGAGAGAGAGAGAGAGAGAGAAGAGAGAGAGAGAGAGAGAGAGAGGAGAGAGAGAGAGGAGAGAGAGAGAGAGAAGAGAGAGAGAGAGTGTTTCAAGTAAATATTCTAACGTTCATGGATATGTGGTGGCTCGCACCTCTGAGACTTCGAACAGTCGCTCATCCAGCTCGAGCTCTCTCGCCACCCAGGCTTCGGAACATTGTTCACCAAGCTCGAGCACACTCGTTAGCTTGGCGTGATCGAAACTGACCAATCAACGCCGTCCAGGGAGGAGAGCTGCAGGGGCAATCCTGCTGATGAAGCCAGTATTCACCTCACAACCAACACGTCCACACCACCTCTCTTGTACTGATTGTTGAGTTGTTACTTGTTCAGTAAACTGCATCGCTTCTCTGCGTGTTTTCATCAGAACCGCTACATATATGTATATAAACAAAAAGACTATGACCTTGTCTTAGAATAGCTGTTAGTATTATTCATCATTAGGAAGAGCTCTTCATAGCCTTGTAATTATATGAAAGTAAATACTTAAAAGTAATAAGCAGTATTACGGAGAACAGCGGAAAATACCAGATTGATTTCATTGTCAAACTGGTCAGGTGGGAGGCTTGACGAGACATTGTCTGGCACATTCCCCTTTTTTGGCATTAAATCTATCAATTGAAGAGACATTGGAAGCTGCGAAAATAAGTAAAGATTATGAATACAATGTTTTATATATATCAAAAGGCGACGATGCTCTTTTGCTTAATGTTTAAGTCATGACAAAGATTTATTCTGATTGAACGTCCAGTGCACGATCTTTAAATGTTAATTTGCAGCTGAAGGAAAGACTATAGAGTGCAATATTGAAGCGAGAAGCATAGAGATTGAAAGAATTGAATAAAATATGCTCATCAGAGAAACTTTTTATACAAAGTAAAATAAAGCCTTTTTTTTCTCTCATTTTTCTATCATGATACAGTTTCCATCTTACTCTGTAAATAACTGGCTCCTAGGAATCATTATTTCTCCACGTACAAGTTAATCCGTATCTAACAAAATTATTTCTTTGTGAAAGGAAGCAACAATAATTATGTTGCTGAAATATCATGCATTGTTTCCTTTCCTTTTCATCTATGTATTTATGGACTAACAAAAGGGCCCATATGCAAGAAATTTTCTCGACCCGTTGCATCGCGTTTCGGCAAGCAAGAATCATTTGGAAACACTCCACCCGTAGCGTTCCACTGGTTGCGTTGCTCCACTGGTTGCGTTGTCCATGCCTTGACCTCTGTCCTTATTCCATCATATTTCTTCCCAAACCATTACAGGCGAGTTTTCAACATAACCGAGAGTGACATGCATACACTGTGAATGCACACGTGTCATAATTAAGGTAAAATTAGGTGTAGGAGGCTTTATATTGTTATGATAAGTGGTGACGAGGGAGAGCGGTGGTGGTGGAGGTGGTCAACCATATTGCTTTGTGGCGACTGGCGGGACGGGACGTTCAAATGTACGCACAAGTATCACTCGGGCCCATTTTTTCTTCATCAACGCCTCAGATAAGTGGCGAACACTAGCAAAGCTATTATTTTAATGGCAGAATTGATAAATTAGGCTAGTAAAAAGGAATTAGATAGGTGTAAAACAGTCAAAATACTGATGCCGCCTTGGACTCGCTTGTGTTGGTACGACTGCCCGAATCTCCACTGGCCGGGCATTTGAAAACAATTCTTGTATATCCGACCGGTGGAGGTACGACGGTCGGGAATCTCCACCTGCCGGGATTTGACGAGCATTCTTGCATTTAGCCCAAGAAAACCATGCAAGTTTTTTACTATTGTAGTTGCAGCGTGTCATTAGTGGACCACAACCACAAAACACTGTTTGTAGCCTTTTGGTTGCCCCGACGGGCCGCATGTAAAGCGGCGGAAAAAAAATGGAGGGAAGCTGTGAGTATCCAGCTGAACTTTTGGGTGTATGTATTTTATGAGAGAGAGAGAGAGAAAGAAAAAGAGAGAGAGAGAGAGAGAGAGAGAGAGAGAGAGAGAGAGAGAGAGAGAGAGAGAGAGAGAGAGAGAGAGGAGAGAGAGAGAGAGAGAGAGGAGAGAGAGAGAGAGAGAGGGGGCGGGGGGGGGAGAAAGCGAAAGAGAGAGAGAGAGTGTAAATACTCAATATGTGCTCGGAATGTCCTAGGTTTTTCACGAGGTAAAGCATTAAAGAGAGATTTTAAACTGGCGCTCTTGTAGTGGTACTTCCCACACGTAGGCAAACACTTAAAACACATTTACCACCGCACAAAGTACATACTTGAAAACGTGCACACTTACAAGAAAAGAAAATACAAAGGAGGAGAAAAACGGAGTGCCAACACGCTCGGCAATGTTTGTGTGCCTAGGTAACCGCGCTGGAAGCCTGGAGGAATACCTGGAGCCTGTACACCACACTCGTTATTAGAGGTGGGGCTGGGCGGGAGCTTCTGGTTTAGGAGGTTGCAAAGTTTCAGGTTGTACGTAGACAGGAGGCTGTGGGCAGTGGTTCATGATTGTTGAAAATGATAAAGATTGACGTAACGAAGAAATGGATATGGTGGTGATAGTTAGTATCTTATATATTTCATACGCATCATGTATTGGCAGTGTTAGTGACGGTGAAGGTTCCATACCAGTGGGTGTGATGATGTTAGCTGTAGCGCATCACCGGCACGGAGGGGAGGGAGTGGTGGTGGTGATGCAGGTCGTGGTGATAGGATTGTCGTCAACATTCCCCACCGAAAGGGATGACGGAAGTGATGGATTTTCAGGTGATCGCACAGTATATAAAAAAAAAAATATTGTGGTGTTTGCTGCAGTAAAAATCAATGATCGAGATCAGGGTTATAGAAGTAGTAATATTATCATGGATCTTTTTTTCTCAATGGTATGTAAGAGCCGTCCGTAGTGTAGTGCATTGTATGTGGCTACAGGTGAAGTAGTGAAGTAAGAATTTTCCGTACATAAAAATTGAAAAGTAATGTTGGTAGTGGGATGTATGGTGTTGGGTTGTGTTGACATACGATAGGAGGAGAGGATAAGGAAGAGGAGGAGGAAGAATAAGAGAGGGAAGGGATGCGCATGAGTCTGAGAGGATGGATGGAGGAAAGGGAGGGAGCATGACGGGAGGAGGCTGGGGGAAGGAGCTGCTCAATGTGCCTGCCTTCCAGTCACTCTCCGCGCGCCCAGGAGGACAGTAGGTGGAGACTTTCTCACCTGCAGCGGCGCCGTCTCGTGACCCGCGCCGTAGTTTCTTGATCTTAGTAGCGTGGCGCCACTTGCCTATTAGCAGGACATATGCTGTCTTACTGAGTGACATCTACCTTTGTGTGACTTGATATTTACGTAGAAAAGTGACTAGTTTTCTGTTCTCTTCCTTACTTTTTCTTTGATAGTTCTTCGACATACGATCGCTTGGCAATGTTTCTCGTCCTGTAGTGTGACGTCCTCGTTACTACCGTTGTGGCGTTGTTCTAACAGTGCGAATGTTCTCTGTTATTGTTTACTTGCTGACTCGCGGCTCAGAACCCTTGGCCCCGCCTGTGACAGTGCTGCATGACCTGATACTATGACTCCTTCTTCAGGTACTGTGGCAGTCTTAATCCTCACATTTTTACCTCAGTCGTTGGATAAATCTCCTTCTTAGGGAACATTTGTGTAATTGTACGCGAATGGCACGTCGTTATCAGTTCGCGCCGGTGCATTACCTATAGCCTTGTCAATTATGAGTTACCCTTAATTAGTTTTCTTATTTTGCATTTGCCCTACTTCGTGAATCTTTAAGAATTGTTTGTTCGGTGGACTTCAACTGTCACGCAGGACTAGAACCCTCCTGGGGAGAGACAAGGAGAGGTATGTCAGGAGTCTCGCTCAGGATTTTGAGTGCCATTTGACCTCCGACCCGCCTACCGAGCCCTGAAGAAGCTTCGTTCCAAGTCTCCATCTCGGGCCAGTGAAATTAGAGCAGCAGATGGGCGCCTCGTGTCCGACATGGCTGGGCAGATGGCTCGTTGGGCTGAGTACTTTGACCAGTTGTTCACGGTGGACCCTCCAATTGAGCAGCTTCACACCACTGGATTACGGGCAGTGGATGCTGATCCTCCCATTAACGAAATCGCACCCTGTCTTGAAGAAGTCAGAGAGGCTGTAGCAAAGTTGAGGGGTGGAAAGGCAGCTGGTGTCTATAATGTCAGTGCGGAGCTCCTCAAAGCTGGGGGGGTGAGGCCGTGATCCGCGGGTTGTATGCTGTCCTGACTGCCGTGTGGCTATCAGGTACCCTTCTTCCTGAGTGGAAAATGGGGCTGGTCGTCCCTATCTGGAAAGGGAAAGGGGACCGTCAGGACTGCAACAATTACCGCGGCATTGCACTGCTCAGCGTGCCAGGCAAGGTACTTGCCCATCTTTTTGCTGACACGGATCCGCAGTTATCTCTGAAGCATCAGAGACCTCAGCAGTCTGGGTTTAAACCTGGTAAGTCAACAACAGACCGTATCCTAGCGCTTCGTGTCCCGGTGGAACGCCGACTTGAGTTTCGACAGGGGATGCTTGTAGCCTATGTTGATCTCAAAAAGGCGTTTGACTCAGTGCATCGTGAGTCACTCCGGGACCTTCTGCGACTTCGCTGGATTCCTGCAAGGACTATTGGTTTGATGAATGGTCTGTACTCTGTGACTGAGAGTGCTGTGAAGTGTGGGGGAGGTGTATCCAGCTTCTTTCTTGTGAATACACAATACAGGAGTGTGGCAAGGGTGCGTCCTTGCCCCATCATATGTCAACATATGTATGGACTGGGTATTGGGCAAAGTTGTAGATCAAAGTGATTGTGGAGCATCCCTCGGCAACACTAAGATCACTGATCTTGTTTTTGCCGATGATGCAGTAATCTTTGCTGAGTTGCTGGAGGTCCTGGTGATGGCTCTCGAGGCGCTGCATGAGGAGGCAAAGCCTTTGGGACTTGAGGTCTCCTGGCTCAAGACCAAGGTCCAGGTGTTTGGAGCCTTACTAGATTAAACATTACAGTCTGTTCATGCGTGCGGTGAGGACATTGAATATCTTGGAAAGTTTTACATACCTTGGTAGCGCAGTCCATAATGACGGCGGGTCACGTTAAGAAGTCTTATGCTGGATTGGCGGCGGCTCACGGTGTTATGGACTCGCTCTGTACGAGTATTTGGCGTTGTCGGTACCTGTGCAGGAGGACAAAGACCCGGATCTTCAAGTCGCTTGTGATCCCTGTCATACTCTATGGTTGTGAGACATGGACACTAAATAGCGACTTGAAGCGGCGAATCGATGCCTTTGGTAAAAAGTGTCTTCGAAGAATCATTGGGGTATCGCTGGGAAGATTATGTGTCAAACCAGCGATTGCACTGTGAGATTGAATCGACGCCTATTACCTGCATAGGCCGTCAGCGTCAACTTCGGCTATATGGGCATGTGGCACGCTACACTGAAACCGATCCTTCCCATCGTGTTTTATCTGTAAGTGATAATCCGACGTGGAGGAGGCCAAGGGGGCGACCACAAGGCTCGTGGCTGGGGCAAGTTGATGTTTCCTGTCGAGAGTTGCTTGGTATGGGAAGGCAGACTGCATGGGGACTCGTGCGAGGTGACCCCCGGGAGTGGCGTCGTAGGGTGAGCGAAGCGACGCGCCACCCGGCGTATGCCCCCAATGATTGATTGATTGGCCTTTAATTACTGTGTGAATTCTTACAATAGCAAGCGAAAAAAAATACTAGAAATAACTTGCTTGTTTGGCATCACAGGTTGTCAAGGCTTGCACGCGTGACTGACCCATAATGTGAAGGTTAGAATGTGACCTGAATATGTGTGTTACTTTAGTAAGTTGTCATTGCATTGTACATAAGAACATAAGAAAATAAGACGTGGTAGTTCCTGTTACTTAATACTACCTACATCCACCTTTCATCCCCATCCATGAAATCGTCTAGCCTCCTTTTAAATTCCTTATTGAATTCGCACTAACTACTTGACGACTGAGTATGTTCCAATCATTTACCACCCTATTTGTGAACCAGTTTTTCCCTATTTCCTTTCCTATTGTAGATTGCCGATGCTTCTTGAATCGACTCTGTGCACGTCCACCGTAACCGTCACCGTCACTGTCACCGTCACCGTCACCGTCACCCCAACTCCGTCACCGTCACCGTCACCACACACCGTAACCGTCACCGTCACCCCCACACTGTCACACCGTCACAGTCACCGTCACCGTCACCGTCGTCGAAAGATGGAACTATCCGCCTCTGCTCGCCATTATTCTCTGTCGAGTTAAAAGTATCTTATTGAATCATTGATATATATATTGTTAAATGATTTGAAATAGAAATATGATAATAACTAAAAGTGATTCATATACTGATTCTAATATCAATGGCATGAAACGCCTATATGCATGTTTACTTTTAATCACACTTTACCAATTGGGTTAATGGAGAATGCATAGATGAGATTGTGTACAGCTGAACGTCGTTGTGTGTGTGTCACACACACACACACACACTGGGCGAACACGCACATTCCCTGGGCGGAGCGGAAATACTAGATGGGCGTTTCCAAACCCAAACTCCTGTCCACCCAGCAGTGAGTGGGTACCGGGTGTTATTCGGGGGTTTGTGACCCCCGCATTCCGGGGTGGTGGCTTCGGCCAACACTAAAAACACTAAGGATGCATGATAAAATGAAGATATGGAGACGGGGGCCATACGAGTGTAGCTCAGGCCCTGTAAAATACAACTAGGTGAATACAACTAGGTGAATACACACACACACACACAGTTCCCCTAAACTGGATGGCTAGATATATTTAGTTTTACTTAATTTTGTCCTACTGGACGGAGGAGATGACCAAATTTTTTTCTCTCTAAAATTAACTTTAATAGAAAACAAGGTCAATTTTTTTTTCGTTTTTATGCCGTGCTGAAACATAAATGCGACTTTTTATTTTGAGTGCTTTATTGTGCATTCCTATTGACGCAAATGGTAGTGTAGCGTGCTAGTCTGTGTTTGAAATTTGTTATACATTTTTTTTTCAACTGCGAGTAAAATGGACAATGGAAACAACTTCGTATGTTTGTCGCCCATGCAAAAGGAGCTCGGGTCTATTAGGGAGGCCACCATGAGAGGTGGTCTCTCACGGTGGCCTCGCTATTAGGCCGTATTTTTTTCGGCCGTGAACCATTTTAGGCCGTGAGACGTTTAGGCCGTGAGACGTTTAGGCCGTAAGACGTTTAGGCCGTAGGATGTTTAGGCCCCAGGGACCTTTAGGCCGTGAGATGTTTAGGCCGAAGGGACCGGTGCAGGAATGTAAGCTTTTGTAGCCCACATCGTCGTACCGACCCACCATAATAATCGAATTTTCAGATAAATACGACCGATAAGTACAACCTTAGGTAAAATAATGTATTCACTAAATGACTTTATATTTCATTGAATTCAGGCTTCACACCACACAACATAATGTGTCACATAATACTACTATGCGTCACATCATAATACCCATATATACTATACGTCACATCATACTCTATACTATGCTTTAAATCACACTACTATGCGCCACATCACACAATTAGGTGTCACACCACACTGGTACACAATCACACACCACAGCACCACTGGTTTAACACATCTACAGGTCACACTTGAGCCACCTAGCACATCACACAGCCTTACGCTACAACACACAATTCATTCATCAAGGTCTATTTTACCAAAATAATTTGTAGGCAATAGCTGCATAAGTCTCCGCGAGTCCGCGTCCACGAGCCTTACAACGGTAAAAGTCCAACTGTCATGCAAAGATCAAATCATCGTAACATAACATAAAAACATAAAACATGACTTTTTTTTTTTTTTTTTTTTTTTTTTTTGGACATATTTGTGCCTATAGCGCCTGTAGGCAGTGGTGACCCAGGGCTAGGATGGTAGGCTCTGGAGGTTCACTTGAGGGCTGTGATGGTTGGTCCTCGCCCGTGGTGGCGCAGGCAGGATTTATAGTGCCGCCTGTGATTAGAGGCTCATGCCGCCCCCCTGTGTCCTCCGATGCACTCGCAATCGAAGGTAGAGTTAATGGGCAGGGCATGTGGGTGTTCTTAGGCCACTCGACGGTGCAGAAAGGTTTTGGGTTTCTTCGGGGATCGAACTCGGGTCACCGAGAACGCCAGTCGGAGACGCTAACCACTCCGCTACCGCCTCCCCTTTAAACATAAACATAAAGTAACATAAAAATTAAAACTATTAAAATATAGTATTAAAAGAAATGGTAATAAATGAACACATATATATACAATCTAACATACGGAGTTATAGTCTAAGTTAGTCAGGATGTAATTCTTTTCATTTATTTCATAGTCGATTGTGAATTAAAATCAATCAATCATTGGGGGCATACGCCGGGGGGCGCGTCGCCTCGCCCACCCTACGACGCCACTCCCGGGGGTCACCACGCGCGAGTTCCCATGCAGGCTCCTTTCCCATACCAAGCAGCTCTCGACAAGAAACATCAACTTGCCCCAGCCACGAGCCTTGTGGGCGCCCCCTTGGCCTCCACCACCACGCCGGATTGTCTCTTACAGATACAACCCGATGGGAAGGATCGGTTTCAGGGTAGCGTGCCCATATAGCCAAAGTTGGCGCTGACGGACTATGCAGGTAATAGGCCTCGATTCAGTCTCACGGTGCAATCGCTGATTTGACACGTAATCATCCCAGCGATACCCCATGATTCTGCGAAGACAATTATTACCAAAGGCATTGATTCGTCTCTTCAAGTCACTATTTAGTGTCCATGTCTCACAACCATAGAGTAAGACAGGGATCACAAGCGACTTGAAGATCCGGATCTTTGTCCTCCTGCACAGGTACCGACAACGCCAAATACTCCCGCTGAGCGAGTCCATAACACCGTGGACTATGCCAATCCGCCGTAAGGCTTCTTGACGTGACCCGCCGTCATTATGGACTGCGCTACCAAGGTATGTAAAACTTTCCAAGATCTCAATGTCCTCGCCACACGCATGAACAGACTGTACTGCTTCATCTAGTAAGTCTCCAAACACCTGGACCTTGGTCTTGAGCCAGGAGCCCTCAAGTCCCAAAGGCTTTGCCTCCTCGTGCAGCGCCTCGAGAGCCATCACCAGGACCTCCAGCGACTCAGCAAAGATTACTGCATCATCGGCAAAAACAAGATCAGTGATCTTGGTGTTGCCAACGGATGCTCCACAATCGCTTTGATCTACAACCTTGTCCAATACAGTCCATACAAGCGTTGAAAAGTGATGGGGCAAGGACGCACCCTTGCCTCACTCCTGTATTCACAGGAAAGAAGCTGGATACAACTGCCCCACACTTCACAGCACTCTCAGTCCCAGAATACAGACCAGTTATCAAACCAATAGTCCTTGCAGGAATCCCTCGAAGTCGCAGAAGATCCCAGAGTGACTCACGATGCACTGCGTCAAACGCCTTCTTGAGCTCAACATAGGCTGCAAGCATCCTCTGTCGAAACTCACGTCGGCGTTCCACCAGGACACGAAGCCACCAGGACACGAATTAAAAGCACAACGTATATTCTCGGATGGCTGATATAATGGAATTGTAGTTTGATTACAGAATAGGTGCATCACTCTATACATGGCGCTGCAAGGTGACTGCAGGCAGCCATAAGTTGTGAGGTTTTAATTTCTTTATTGATGTACTGATCCCATAATATGAAAAGGCGACCCTGCATGTTCTTAAAATGTTTTTTTTATAGCGCTTTAAATTTCGTTCCTTCACTAACTGCACTTGCACCTGTACTAGTGAGGCCTCTGTATACAGCAATTCTATTAATTTGTACAAGTGTTCATTTGCACGGCCACGACTGTTCAGTAGGGTACGCCGTAGGTGCAATGAAAAGTGAAATATAGATTATTTCGAATTTGGCAGGGTGTTTTCTTATGTAAAATTGAATTTTAAGGGTGGTTTGTCCGCTTAAAATTTTTGGTTTGAGCACTTCTTGCTGTACAAAAATTGACTTTTATATTTATATGCAAAACATAGATTAAAGTGCGATTTTGCATAGTAAGAATTGCTCAAATGCAAAAATGGAATAAGATAAAATCGTCTTAGAATTCCATTTTACACAGGAAATTGGTATGCCAAAGTTGAGAAAAAGAATTTCTGTTATACGGCGTACCCTAACCAGGGTACCAAAATAGTTGGATTGGGTTACGATGGGAGGAAGGACAAGACCAGGGCGATGGTGCCCGACAGCTATGGGGAACTGCACCCAAGGTTGATCAGGGAGGAGCATGTGTCAGTGACAGAGGAGCCATCTGGAAGGTACCTTTGGCACTTTGTACCAGAGGACCCGGTGCCACCTGAGATGCCTCTTTACGATCTGCTGGTGACATACGACTCCACCAACTCACTGATCGTACTGCAAGGGGACTCAACCAGGGCCAACACGGGGTGGAAGGGTGGTACTCACGCCCATTTGGAGAAGATGCTGGGACGCAAGTTCTTCTGGAGTATATGCGTGTTGCACACAAACGAGTTGCCCCTGCGCCACCTTATCACCAGCATCGATGGGCCTACCTCATCTGACACTAGCTTCATGGGTCCAGTGTGCAGTCTGCTGTCCAGCGTGAATGAGATGCAGTACAACGCAGAGTTCAGAGGAGTGCCAGGCGGTGAAGATCTCACGGAGATACCGGAGTATATCCTGGTCAACATGTCCACTGACCAGCAGGTCTCCTACTAGCTGGTCCAGGCTGTGAAGCGGGGCGTTCTCCCGTCCGAGGTGCAGGAGATCAAGTGTGGCAAGGTGTCCCACTCCAGATGGCTCACCACAGCCCAGTCGCTCGTGTACATGTGGACCAGAAAGCATGGACTGACTGGCAAAGAACTGAACACCCTGGAAATCCTAGTCAAGTACTGCCTGCAGGTGTACTTCAAACTCTACTACGACATCAAGGTTCACCACAGACTAGAGGACGGCCCCAAGCACATCCTCACGCAGCTCTGAGTGATGAGGTCGCAGCCCAAGAAGGTCCAAACAGCTGTGACCTTCTACGTGCGGACAGGAGCATGGTTCGCACACACAGAATGTGTCCTCCTCTCGCTGATGGCGAGTCAGAGTGAGGACGACCGCAGGTTCGCCGTGACCCAGATTTTGAAGCTGAGGGTTGGCGAGGAGTATGGGGACACCAGTGTAAGACCTCGCATCACACCCAAGCTGAACTTGTCAGCCAACAGCTTGCAGACACTGATCAGCTGGCAGCCTGGCCACGTGCACGAGCCGGCATTCAACTGTTCACTGTCCGGGGATCAGATCCAGGAGATCCTGGTCAAGCCGTACGAGGTTCCGGAGTTCTCTATCCACACTCAGAGCACCGAAAGAGTCGTGAAGCAGGTGACAGAGGCTGCGGCAGCAGTGGTGGGGCAGCAGGCCAGAGACGGGTTCATCCGGGCTCGGGCCCACCACCGGGAGACCATGCCCTGCTTCAGGTCTAAGAAGGACATGATGGACACGTTATAGGCCAACGTAGAGGCTGTGACACTGTGATGTAGTGCCTGATGAACTGAAAGAGCTTACCACGCTAGTCATTTGGAACTCATATTGGTGCATGATGCAATATACAGGACCAACCGGACACTGCGTACTCATTTAAGCATTATTCGATAAGGGTGCAATATAAAAGTTCGATTTTATATAGTAAGATTTGCTCAAATGCAAAAATGGAATGAGATAAAATAGTCTTAGAATTCCATTTTACATAGGAAATTGGCATGCCAAAGTTAAGAAAAAGATTTTTTGTTATACGGCGTACCCTACTGTTCAGTCTTCTGTGCCAACCCTCAAAGTCATTATTTGTGCGGACACTCATGTTAAAAACACTCCATGTGTCTGGACTCCACATTCTACTGTCTATCCATGTGTTCCTGATGTAGGCAATCAAGTCCTGTACTTTAGGGTCAGCAAGTTGTGCACGTGAAGCGAGCTTCTCAAATGATGGCTTGATGTGCTCTGCAGGAATATAACAAAGTGCAAGTACCTCCTTAATATATGAATGAACGGCCCCAGATGTTATATATGGCACTCGAAGCCCAATGGAATCTGCCTTCCTCCACACTGCCTGTCGCCAGTGTAAGCTACATCCTTTTATGGTGATAACAGTTTGGTTATTTAGGCCGTATACAATTTAGGCAGTATGTTGTTTAGGCCGTGAGACTATTCGGCCGTTTGTCAGTTTGGGCGTCACAGCCTAAATTACATACGGCCGAAACAACCTGGACCCGCTGGTTGTGTACAGCCACGGAGCCTTGTTGAGCTCATAACGGCCCATAATTAGAAGTACTGGACGCTACGCAGCTGCAGTCCTGGCCATGTTCTGCCGCTTGTGATCAGGTTCTTCGTAATTTATTTTAAAATATATATATATCATAAATATATATGTAGGATATATATATATATTAGCCGCAAAGCCGCCCTCCGGGCGGCCTTTTTGGCTAGCTCCTGTGGAGGGCTATTGGTGGGCCTTCGGCCCACCAGACACAGACTCTCCAGATAGCCCCTTCTAGCTTTCCTGAAATCATGGATGTAGAAATGTATGTATTAACGCCAACCCATTCACATCACCCCCAACCCATTCACTCACCCATTACCCATCACCCCCCACCCATTCACTCACCCATTACCCATCACCCCCCACCCATTCACTCACCCATTACCCATCACCACACCCCCATTCACTCACTCATTACCCATCACCCCCCCACCTATTCCCTCACCCATCACCCATCACCCCACCCTTCACACCATTCACTCACCCATCACCCCACACCCATTACCCATCACCCCACCCATTCACTCACCCATTACCCATCACCCTACATCAAGGTTTCCTCAATTCTCGCAACCCACTTTTTTTCACAATTCTCGCTAATAGGCTGCTAAAAAAAGAAAAAAAAAGTGATCGGATCATCCTATAAGTGGGCTTAAAACCTTCCCCTGGTCAACCTGGTTCCAAAAATGTGCAATATAATGGGATTCCGCCACAGGGGGCGGCACCTATCGCGGACAGACAGACAGACAGACACACGCACACACTTTCGCTTATATTATTATAATATATATATATATATATATATATATATATATAAAATTTAATTTTTTATAATTTTATTCTTCCATTATTTTTTTTATTTTTTTTTATCAGTGTTGGTGTAATAGTTATGGCGTATGTATGCCATGAAATAGTGCAGGGTCGCGGGCGCCTGTTCCTGCCACACCACTATGCCGGGAAAAACATCCTATTGGGTGTGATATTTAACTTCTTCTTTTTTTTTCTTTTTTTTCTTACATTTGTGCCTATAGCGCCTGTAAGCAGTGGTGACCCAGGGCTCGGATGGTAGGCTCTGGAGGTTCACTTGAGGGCTCTGATGGTCGGTCCTCGCCTGTGGTGGCGCAGGCAGGATTCTTATAGTAACGCCTGTGATTAGAGGCTCATGCCGCCCCCCTGTGTCCTCCGATGCACTCGCAATCGAAGATAGAGTTGATGGGCAGGGCATGTGGGTGTTCTTAGGCCAATCGATGGTGCAGAAAGGTTTTGGATTTCTTCGGGGATCGAGCTCAGGTCACCGAGAACGCCAGTCGGAGACGCTAACCACTCCGCTACCGCCTCCCCAATATACGCATATATATTGTTCTGGGCAGGATATGGTAGTGCAATAGTAAGAACAAATAAATTGCCATATAAATACGCAGAGTTAAGTGACGTATAATGTAGTAGCTACTATGTGCTTACTATGTAATGCAGTTTGTAAAAGATAAACTTGGTAAAATGTTCACCTTTACAAGATTTTAGATTTGATTCCTAAGACACTTTTTGTGGCTCAGCATTCAGAGAGGATAATTGTGTTCAAAGATTCAGAGAAATTTGTGACATTCCGAGTCTGAATTTTGTATTCAGGTGTCAAGGGGAAGTCTCATTTTCATCCACCTTATCCAGCAAGGCTCAGGTTGTGCCCTTGGTGTTTTGTGCTCGGTATTGAGGCTTCCTTTTAGTTCCTTTAGTATAAACACAAGCTGCGTACCATCGTTTGCTCGTGGTCGCAAGGGCACCAACAGGCCAAGACAGATCTTAGCACACTCTGAATAATCTTATCAGTTAATTAGTAAGGAGTTATGGAGGCGTAACAAGATAACTGCAGGCGATCAACATTGTTACCCTTATCTGTATTGTTATTACAGGTAACTGGGGTCAACCCGACTAAGAATACTTACAAGTGTTGGTGACACTGTAGGGGATGATTGCCTCAGTAGTGTAGATTGATGGGTAGGAGTCTTTACCGTCCTAGCCAGACACTTCAAATGGTAGCTTAATAAAAGTGGTCGAGCGGCTGTTTTATAAGGCTTTGTTATTACAAAATACCAGAATAAATAATTACAATATATATATATATATATATATATATATATATATATATTTACACTGTGAGGGCGAGTGACAAGTCACGTGTTCCGACGGCCAAGGGAATGGCCGGAACAGCTCAGTGACTCCGTCCTTGGTTCTGTCTTCCCTCCGGCCAGTTGCAGCATATATGAGTTTTTGGCCGGAATCTAACAGGTTCCGGTGTTCATGTCCTCTCAGGCCTGTGCATCTGTGTCAGCGTCATCATCCTTGGCAGGAAGCGCTGAGATGAATGCACACAGCTTGTGTGTGTAGGCTGGAACCAGGTCGAGGTGTCTACGTGTTGCATCAAGACACCAGGTTGTCTTGATGCAGGCCATGGCGTGATACTTCGTCAACGTAACCTCATCAAAAGATGTTGTTGCCTCAGACAGACAGGCGACACACATCCTGTAGCTTAATTGATAAATTAGTTATATACATATAGTCTATACCTATTCAGGATCCTAATAACATCAACTGGGCTCATGCCACGAGACTGGTAGTCAATCACATTGTTGACAAGTACGATTTACCTACAATTTTAATTTATCTATTTATACAGCCCATGTATTTCTGCGTTAGTTCATCAGAGAGTAATAAAAGGCGTAATTATACATGTTATTGTATTGGCAATACGAATTATGCATGATTCAAATTGCCGCGTACGTTTATGAAAATACCTGTTGCACTGACACACACACACACACACACACACACACACACACACACACACACACACACACACACACACACAACACACAAAGGTACTCCGTGGTGTAAGGGATAGCACGCTCGGTCCACAACCGAGAAGTCCCGGGTTCGATCCCCGGGCGGAGCGGAAACAAATGGGTTGTTTCCTTAAAACCTGAACCCCTGTCCAACCAGCAGTGAATGGGTACCGGGTGTTAGCCGGGGTTTGTGACCTGCTCTCCGGGGTGCTGGCTTCGGCCAACACAAAGCACTAAGGATGAATGATATAAAAATGTTAATATGGAGACGGGGCCACACGAGCATTGCTCTGGCCCTGTAAAATACAACTAGATGAATACAACTAGATGAATACACACACACACACACACACACACACACACACACACACACACACACACACACACACACACACACACACCAAGCTCTTTCCTGGAGGGTAAATCTGGCGATCGCGAGCCCAGCTCGCGTGGACAAGACCGTGGGTGGTGGTGTATACACTCTGTTGTTGACTATTTTGACAGAAGTAAGTCTTCATATCAAATTTTGTACTTGACTAACGGGACACATTTTTCCTGTTGTTTATCATCAGTATAAATATAATTCTTCTTGATATGTGAATTATTTCATAAGCATTTACATATCAAATGTAATTAACTTGGCAAGAAATTACTTAAAAGTGTCGTGTGTGTGTGTGTATGTGTGTGTGTATGTGTGTGTGTGTGTGTGTGTGTGTGTGTGTGTGTGTGTGTGTGTGTGTGTGTGTGTGTGTGTGTGTGTGTTAATCATCTGTAACGCACGCAGCCACTTCTGTCTTTAATGTGATAATCCTTCAGGTGACGCGCACTGTATTGGTACACTCATTGAATTAATGGCCTGAGCGAATGCAGTCTATCACGTGGTGTTCATCTCAAACTGATACTCTTGATAACATTGAACTGCACGCCTTTATCTGGTCATTATATAGGCTGTAGTATTTTGCTGTGAAAATGCGATCATTAGACATACATTATTTGATAACTGTACTTGATAATTGATTGCATTATATGAAGAAGGTCATGCAGTAATATACATTTACGGCACAAAAATGTTTGTTCAGGCAATTTCGTCCATAATGGAAATGGGATCTTCTGCATGCGAGTCAGGTAGAGATATCCAGGATGCATGCGTAGTAGGCATTAGAAGTATAGAGGAACATCGTCTGAAGTGTATTCTTCCATGAAAGTTGAACAAATATATAAAGTAATAGTAAATCAATAACATCATTTAAGATCTTGAGAGAAAGTAGGCGAGCAAGAACGCCTGAGAAGTCTGGTGACGAGGAGAACATCGAGGCTGACCTTATAGTATATCATCGGAAGGGTGGTGGAAGGGGGTTACGGGGGTTGAGATCCACCTAAAACACTAAAGGGTCAAGGATAGAGGCAATGGACAGACAGTGGAGGGTGGGGACAGTTGGTGCATGGCGAGCGTGTGCCCTGTGACGGCGTCCTGCAATCAGCGTGCATTCAGGACGCAACAATGGTGACTCAGGACACACCCTCCCTTGCCTTGTTGCCATTAAGCCTCCCTGCACCACCTGGGCAGGAACACACGCCTAATAAAGGCAAGTTTAACATAGGATCTATCAACGTAGGAGCGTTAAGCTGTATTCCATCATTGGTCTCAAAAACATTGATTTTTGTTCTTATATGAAAGTGAATAATATTTATATTACAATGTCCATCAAACTTCTTCTTTTTTCACTCCGTTTTGTCCACTCTTTTCCACGAGGGAGGTTTCCCATTGAAATTTTTGACAAAACGTCATGTGTAGATTAAATTTGGATTTTTGGTCCTTTTCTGAAAAAAATGCTTCATAAGTCAAAGGGAATATAAAGTTTTAACTTGTAAAGCGACACAATCATTGTGTGATTCTTTACTTCCTGATGCCCCGCATGGAATTTAGGGAATATCCCATTGTATTGCACACGAGAGAGAGAGAGAGAGAGAGAGAGAGAGAGAGAGAGAGAGAGGAGAGAGAGAGAGAGAGAGAGGAGGAGAGAGAGAGAGAGAGAGAGAGAGAGAGAGAGAAGAGAGAGGAGAGAGAGAGAGAGAGAGAGAGAGAGAGAAGAGAGAGAGAGAGAGAGAGAGAGAGAGAGAGAGAGTACAGTTTTAGTATGGTAATGAATATTGATAAAATTGTAATATTACAGAACTGGCTGTTGAACAATCCTTTCCCATGACTCTGTGAAAGATATTCCAGAAGTCACCCCTTGTGCTGCTCTATGTTGTGAGCGCTGCAGCCCCTTCGCGCAAGGCACCTGAGTTGGATGCTCCTCGTTCTTTCTAAGGTTGTGAAGCTATATAAGCACGGTCGATATCAGGAAGCGTCGAGTACACCCTTGCCAGCCAAGCCATTTGTTACGTGCGACCCTGACGAAGACAATTCCCCACGTTAAGCGCTCTTTTGGATCGATCTAAAAAAAATATTGTACAATTATGATGCCTTTTTGATAAATGACTACTTTATATATAGGAATTCAATTGTTTATTTTACTTTTTAGGACATTGAGTTTTTATCATGTTATGTATTTACAATGAGAGCTTGCCCTCTGCATATAATAATGACTCTTGGCTCTACTTGACTATGTCGTTAAGCAGACGCCTTCCGCAGTACAAATTGAAGGTAGTACACTTTTTAAAATCAAATACTTGATCTCACAATAGGGCAGAGAAAATGAGGCGGCGTTCAAAGCAAAAGGAAATATTCCTCCATCAAGACAAGTCACAGCCTACCAGACTGTCTTCTATGGCGGCACCAAGCCTTTGTAGTTCTTTTTTTCTTCTTCTTTTTTATGTTGGAGCCTGTAGCGCCTGTAGATTATTCTTTTTCCTTGAGGGCTTAGGTGGTTGGCGCTGCGCATTCTTGAGAGCTGTGACAGCTAGCCCTCGTCCGTGGGAGGCGGGATTTTTATAGTGACACCTGTGATGGTTTAACTTAAGGCTCATGCTGCCCCCTGGTGCCTTCCGCTGCACTAGTAGTCACAGTTGAAAGGTGAGATTCATGCAGCATGTGGGTATCTTCGGCAACTCGACGATGGAAGAAACAGTTGATCCTGGTGGGACTTGAACTCCGGTCCTTGTCCTCACAACTACCAGGCTCTTATCGACTGCGTTAAAGATAGTCGAAAAGGTTGGCCCCGGCAGGATTCGAACTCGGGACATTGACCTCACCACTCAAGACCCGAACCACTCGGCCTCCCCCTAGTTCTAAGCAATTTTTGTATCTAACTTCTTACTACGGAATGCTCTTTGAAGCCATAGCAGTATTTCCTAATATGTATTCTCTCACCAGTATTGGTCTCTGTGTAGACTGTGTATGGGGTACATAACAATTTTAAGTTAGGTGGCGTTATGGACTGTGCTTTCCTCGGTTTTCACTATTATACATTTTTCCTGAAGCCTTTTCTATACTCTATTTTTGCACATCTTAAGTATCATAAAATAGAGATCATTGTCCCAAACAGCTACACATGTCGATTCCGATCGATAAGACTGTCTGAATAAAAATGATGTGATGTAAGAGTCACCAGTATTTTTTTACTCCTAAACATATCTAACTCGGACGGTTTGTACATTGTGCTGGATCTTTTTTTTCCTATAACTTATTTCTTTAGTTTGGAGTGTCAGGTTTTCTCTGCATGCATAATTATTATATATTGGTCTGTGTTCCTGCGAAATATCTGATATCTTATTTTTCGTTCCCTCTATATATTTGCTTCCTAAATTTTTCCAATATATTCATAAGCCTGCCTGCAATGTGTGTGTGTGTGTGTGTGTGTGTGTGTGTGTGTGTGTGTGTGTGTGTGTGTGTGTGTGGTGTGTGGTGTGTGTGCGTGTGCGTGTGCGTGTGTGTGTGTGGTGTGTGTGTGTGTGTGTGAGATTGTATCTAAATCTATATTGTATTTATGTATGACTCACGAACAAATACTGTTACAGAAGGCGTGGAAGGCTGTTAGTGATGATAGTGTTAGATAACGATGCAAGTTACAATTACCGGCCGCCAACTTGTAATGACGGACATACTTCTCCACAATGGGTGTCATCAGTTATTGAGTGAAGGAAGTGTTCATAACGCCTCCCCACAAAGTCACATCACATTTTGATAGGCACACACACACACACACACACACACACACACACACACACACACACACACACACACACACACACACACACACACACACACACATATACACACACACACACACACACACACACACACACACACACATACACACGTAAATTTTATTCACTGTACATTCATTTATTACCAGTAAAAATAAATCATGTCAGTTGGAGAATGGCATAAAACTTGGACAAGGGCGTATCATAGCAAGTATTGATGGAATAAAAGTTGAAATCAAGGCATAACGTAATGTCCATCGTCAGACAATACTCTGTTTCTTTTAACGAGGCGAGAAACCCTGCCCCCTTGCTGCTTACTGACTGATATTTGATGCCAGGAGAAGGGAATACTATGCTTCTTCTAAATTTCAGCTGCATTTTATCATATTTAACCATATTATCAGGTAAACATAGGCATACACACACACACACACACACACACACACACACACACACACACACACACACACACACACACACACACACACACACACACACACACACACACACACACACGTACATTTTATTCACTGTACGTCCAGTTATTACCAGTAAAAATATACCTTATGCATTGGAGAAAGGCATAAAACTTGGACAAAGGCCGTATCATAGCAATTATTGATGGAATAGGAGTTGAAATCAAGGCATAACGTAATGTCCATCGTCAGACTGTAGACGGACATTGTTCTTCTCCTAAATCTATCAATAGTGGTGTTCCCCAGGGTTCTGTCCTATCACCCACTCTCTTTCTATTATTTATTAATGATCTTCTAAGTCTAAATCAAAGCCCTATCCACTCCTACGCTGATGATTCTACCCTGCATTTTTCAACGTCGTTTATTAGACGTCCAACTCAACAGGAACTAAGTGATTCACGGAGAGATGCCACCGAGCGCCTAACTTCTGATCTTTCTATAATTTCTGATTGGGGCAAAGCAAACCTTGCTTTGTTCAATGCCTCAAAAACCCAATTTCTTCACCTATCTACTCGACAAAACCTACCAGATAGCTATCCCCTCTTCTTCAATGACACTCAACTGTCTCCTTCTTCTACAATGAACATTCTAGGACTATCCTTTACTAAAAATCTGAACTGGAAATCTCACATCTCATCTCTTGCTAAAACAGCTTCTAAGAAGTTAGGTGTGCTGTGGCGTCTGCGTCCTTTTTTTTCTCCCTCCCAATTGCTTGCTCTCTACAGGGGCCTTATCCGCCCATGTATGGAGTATGTCTCACATGTTTGGGGAGGATCCACTCATACAGCTCTCCTAAACAGGGTTGAGTCAAAAGCTTTTCGTCTCATCAACTCCTCTCCTCTGACTGACTGTCTTCAATCTTTAAATCACCGCCGCAATTTTGCTTCTCTTGCTCTCTTCTACCGTTATTTTCATGCTCACTGCTCTTCTGAACTTGCTAACTGCATGCCTTCCCCACTCCCGCGGCCTCGCTGCACAAGACTTTCTACTCATTCTCATCCCTATTCTGTCCATCTTCCTAATGCAAGAGTTAATCAGTATCTTTACTCTTTCATCCCTTTCACTGGTAAACTCTGGAACTCTCTTCCTGTTTCTATTTTTCCACTTTCCTATGACTTAAATCTTTTCAAAAGAAGAGTAACAAGACACCTCCCGAACTAAATTGGCCTACCCCTCTGTTTTTCTTTTCTTTTCTTACTGTCTTCTTTATAGGGACTGGCAACTAAGCGGGCTTTGTGTTACCCATTTTTGTTGTGCCCTTGGCCAGTTCCTTGTGATGTAATAAAAAAAATAAAAAATACTATACTCATTTTTCTTTAACGAGGCGAAAAATTATGTGATTGTGTGTGATTCTTAAGTATCTATCTGCTCACAATCTTCTATCTGATCGTCAGTACGGTTTCCGTAAAGGGCGATCTACCGGCGATCTTCTAGCTTTCCTAACTGAATCTTGGTCATCCTCCTCTATACTAGGGGTTTCGGTGAAGCTTTTGCTGTTACCCTTGACATATCAAAAGCTTTTGATAGAGTCTGACACAAATCTTTAATTTGCAAACTACCCTCAATCGGTTTCTATCCTTCTCTCTGTACCTTCATATTAAGTTTCCTTTCAAGCCGTTTATTGCAGCTACTATAGACGGATATTGTTCTTCTCCTAAATCTATCAATAATGGTGTTCCCCAGGGTTCTGTCCTTATTACCCATTCTCTCTTATTCATTAATAATTTTCTAAGTCTAACTCAAAGCCCTATCCACTCCTACGCTGATGATTTTACCCTGCATTTGTCAACGTCGATTATTAGACGTCCAACTCAACAGGAACTAAGTGATTCACGGAGAGATGCCACCGAGCGCCTAACTTCTGATCTTTCTATAATTTGCTCACTGCTCTTCTGAACTTTCTAACTGCATGCCTCCCCCACTCCCGCGGCCTCGTTGCACAAGACTTTCTACTCATTCTCATCCCTATTCTGTCCATCTTCCTAATGCAAGAGTTAATCAGTATCTTTACCCTTTCATCCCTTTCACTGGTAAACTCTGAAACTCTCTTCCTGTTTATATTTTTCCACCTTCCTACGACTTAAATTTTTTCAAGAGAAGAGTGACAAGACACCTCCCGAAATAAATTGGCCACCCCCTTTCTTTATTATCTTACTGTCTTCTTTATAGGGACTGGCAACTAAGCGGGCTTTGTGTTACCTCTTTTTGCTTCTCTTGGCCAGTCCTTTGTGATGTAAAAAAAAAATATATAATAATAATAAAAATGATAATAATTTTAAGCATTAGATCTTGAGATAGAATGGAATTTTCGCCTCGTAAAAAAGATTGACTATGACCGTATCCCCAGTGGTGATTGGTGTGGTGCTAACGCTGCGCCACCACCGCTCGCGTGGCGCCAAGTGGTCGACGCTGTGCTCGGGAGACTTGGCCAAAGGGAGCCAGGCCTTGGAGGCTCCTGTAACCATCGAGGCCGTGACGGACCTTTCCCAGACGCAGGGCGGTGAACATTGTCATGGGCTTCATTAACTTGTGCTGAAATAGCCATTATGTTACACCTGTTATAGATAAGTGTGCTGATTACTTTTGTGCAGTATACGAGGCTGTTTAGTATATCAGAATAGGTGGTGGGGGCCGAGTGGTGAACTCTGTGTCCGTATCAGGCGAGTACCGCCTGGTACTAATCATGATGTAATCTTGATTTTTTGCTGACACGATTTTTCAGACAAACAATGTATTCATTCACTGTAGTCCACCGTGATATATTTCAAATGAAGAATACAGCATGAGGGAGCTTTTTGATATTGTAATACTTTATTTTTCCGCATTATGGTATGTTGCCGACCCAATTACAGATTTTGAGTTTGGTTTCTTGATGTTCATTGTAATGCTTTCCAGGCATGAGACACATCCTCACCCCTCTCTCCCTCTCCCAATCGGTGGATGGGAGTCCTGGCTGGGTTGACGTGAGCCTCGCCTTGCCACCCACTACAATCAAACGCCATGGAGGCACCATCACAAAGTCCAGTAGTACTAGAAGTCTAACCAGATGTTCCATCATAACAGTGGGTGGCACCACAGACGATCTGGCTTTGCACCAAAGGCTGGACAGACAACACACAGTTTTCTCAACAGATCTATGTAGCACGACAGCAGCACTGCCAACGTCTTGCTCTGCTGTAGAGTGTTCGGTATCCAGTACAACAGGTGGAGTTGATGGAGGAGGGCGAGGGACACTTAAGCAACAGGGAACCCTTATCAGGAAGAGCATCTATTCCTCCGCGCCTCTACTTGCCCAAGACGACCTACGAGCTTATGCTTACGAGGGAGATGGTTCACCGTCTGGCTCCCTGTCCTCCACGATCCTAGGTGATGACTTTGTATCTGAAGAGACCGAAGAATGATTGTTTGGTCGTGTATCATATTTATCTGAACTGAGATATGCGTACCTTGTTGGTGCTTCAGCTGATGGACAGTATTTGGCGCGGAAGGTTTACTTATGATATGACTTTCTAGATATTACTCACTGTCATCACACCAGTGGAGTTACTACCTAGCCCTCTCACCACCGCGCATGGCAGGGATGGGTATATTATGATCTGATAATAGCCTGTCTCATCTCAGTCATTGCAAAGTTATGAGAGAGAGAGAGAGAGTGTGTTTGTGTCTTACTTTGTAGTCGTATCTATTGTATATTTTCATGCTTTTCATGCGTACAACATTTGACATTTTCATTATGTCGCCCTCAGGCCTACAGATGAAGGCATTGGAGGAGGAAGAGAGGGAGGAAGGCGTAAAGCCGTTGGTTCCAGAATATGGAGACGTGCTTGATCTGCTCAAAACCCTCCCTGACGCATTACCCATCCCAGCCCAGACAACTACGGCCGCCACACACACAGGACAAAAGTGTTCACCTCAAGAGAAAACTCCGGTTCCTGCACGCTCGGTTGTTAGTCCTGAAGGCGCAGCAGGCGACGGGAAGGACCAGGAGGAGGGTGGCGGGAGGTTGCCTTCAGGTACTAGATGTAGGAAAGCTTCTGTGCAGTACTCTACAGTGTGCTAATGCCATTGATAGATGATGGATACATTATCTTTAGTGGCGGCGATGACTACACTGTTAATGTTGTATGACTCCCTCTACAGTGCCATGAGGTTTTTAGGAATTTAGTCATAATACAAATATTTTATAATTTTTTATCACAATTGATCAATGAAAGAATATGAAAAACCACAGCGAGCATAAAATTGAATAAAAAATATTTTGTACATTTGTATGATGTTGATACCAATAAAGTATACAGGAAGATGTAAATGATTAACCTCATGGGTATAAGCCTCCATGCCAGAGACTATGACCTTCGTTATGCGCTCTGCACGAAGAGATGGGTCTCTGACACGGAAGCAGTAATAATTTCATGGAAAATCAGAGTAGTACTGCCTTAAGTCTTCCCACTTAGCTGAGTTGAAATGCCAGAAGCATCTCCGCTTAGGTGGGTCTGGAGGCGGCACTGGAGCGATAGGACAGGTTACATAAATAAGATTATGATCGGAGGAGCCCAACGGAGAGAATAGTTTCACAGAGTAAGCGGAAGGGTTAGTAGTTAGGAAAAGATCAAGAATGTTGGGCGTGTCTCCAAGGCGGTCAGGAATACGGGTAGGGTGCTGCACCAGCTGCTCTAGATCTTGGAGGATTGAAAAGCTGTAGGCTTGTTCACCAGGTTCAGTGAATGATGATAGCCAATGCTGGTAGTGAACATTGAAATCCCCATGAATGGAAATTGCTGCTAAAGGAAAATGAGATGAGATGTGCTCCACTTCTGATGTTAAATAGTCGACGAATTTTATATAGTCCGAGGAGTTAGGTGAGAGATATACAGCACAGATAAATTTAGTAGGAGAGTGACATTGAAGTCGAAGCCATATGGTAAAAAATTCGGAAGAATATGGGGTATGGACAAGTGTGGTTAAGTGTGTGCCGAGGCATTGTGGGTGGTTGCGTGTCCTTTGTGGGAGTGAGTGGTGGTGGACAGTGTTGCCTCCTACCCACCCTCCCTGGCCTGGTAATGACCCAGCAGTGGTTTGGTGGGCACTGGGCAGTGCAGTAAACGGGTCTACATTGTTATTTCTTCTTTATTAGATGCCATTATACATGAAAGCAATGGGAGGAAGGAATTAGTACTTATTGATGCTCTAAATAATTTTAGATTTGCCAGCAGAATCTTGGTGAAATGTGTAAACTAAATGAAAAATAAATAAAGGAAATGCCATGTATGCATAAAAATACATGAGGATGCATAGGATGTGCCACACTTTGAAATGTCAGATTATACCTTACCTATGCCCCATTTTTCATATAGTACTAATACTACGAATACGTATACTAATGCGTAAAGGGAAAATACGTTAAGCGTTAAGCGTTAATACGTTTAAGTTTTAGTTTGGTATTCTCGCATTATTTTAATTGAGATACATTCTAAGACCAAAAATCACATCCTGACCATATCATAAAATGCAATTATGAATATAATTTTGGGCACAGTTGTGCCCGAAGGAAAAGGTTTGAAAAAGGTTTGTTGTAGGATTAAAAGGACATGTTGGGGGCTTCATACTCTATGCTGCGCGTGGCATCGGTGCTCATCTCCGTCGCATTAGCCGTTGAGCCTGTGGTGAACCACATATCAAGCGTATACTATAGCTTTTATAATGCATATAACATAATACTGCACGCCTTAGAGTTCATCAAGATCCAGAAAATGTCCGCTCACTGAAGTCAGAGGATTTTGGCTATAAACACGAGGAACAGTTGATACCAGAAACATCGTGGAAAACCCTTGAGTCACATTGGACAGTTGTTTGTTCATGCACTAAGTGTGCCATGTCGACATGCCCAGATTTTAGGGTACGCCGTATAACAAAAAATTCTTTTTCTCAACTTTGGCATGCCAATTTCCTATGTAAAATGGAATTCTAAGACGATTTTAGCTGTTTCCATTTTTGCATTTGAGCAATTCTTACTATGCATAATCGCACTTTTATATTGCACCCTTATCGAATAATGCTTAAATGAGTACGCAGTCTCCGGTTGGTCCTGTTTATTGCATCATGCACCAATATGAGTTCCAAATGACTAGCGTGGTAAGCTCTTTCTGATCAGTTGGTTCATCAGGCACTACATCACAGTGTCACAGCCTCTACGTTGGCCTAGAACGTGTCCATCATGTCCTTCTTAGACCTGAAGCAGGGCATGGTCTCCCGGTGGTGGGCCCGAGGCCGGATGAACCCGTCTCTGGCCTGCTGCCCCACCACTGCTGCCGCAGCCTCTGTCACCTGCTTCACGACTCTTTCGGTGCTCTGAGTGTGGATAGATGACTCCGGAACCTCGTACGGCTTGACCAGGATCTTCTGGATCTGATCCCCGGACAGTGAACAGGTGAATGCCGGCTCGTGCACCTGGCCAGGCTGCCAGCTGATCAGTGTCTGCAAGCTGGTGGCTGATAAGTTCAGCTTGGGTGTGATGCGAGGTCTTACACTGGTGTCCCCATACTCCTCGCCAGCCCTCAGCTTCAAAATCTGGGTCACGGCGAACCTGCGGTCGTCCTCACTCTGACTCGCCATCAGCGAGAGGAGGACACATTCTGAGTGTGCGAACCATGCTCCTGTCCGCACGTAGAAGGTCACAGCTATTTGGACCTTCTTGGGCTGCGACCTCATCACTCTGAGCTGCGTAAGGATGTACTTGGGGCCGTCCTCTAGTCTGTGGTAAACCTTGATGTCGTAGTAGAGTTTGAAGTACACCTGCAGGCAGTACTTGACTAGGATTTCCAGGGTGTTCAGTTCTTTGCCAGTCAGTCCATGCTTTCTGGTCCACATGTACACGAGCGACTGGGCTGTGGTGAGCCATCTGGAGTGGGACACCTTGCCACACTTGATCTCCTGCAGCTCGGACGGGAGAACGCCCCGTTTCACAGCCTGGACCAGCTGGTAGGAGACCTGCTGGTCAGTGGACAGGTTGACCAGGATATACTCCGGTATCTCCGTGAGATCTTCACCGCCTGGCACTCCTCTGAACTCTGCGTTGTACTGCATCTCATTCACGCTGGACAGCAGACTGCACACTGGACCCGTGAAGCCAGTGTCAGATGAGGTAGGTCCGTCGATGCTGGTGATAAGGTGGCGCAGGGGCAACTCGTTTGTGTGCAGCACGCATATACCCCAGAAGAGCTTGCGTCCCTGCATCTTCTCCAAATGGGCGTGAGTACCACCCTTCCACCCCGTGTTGGTCCTAGTTGAGTCACCTTGCAGTACAATCAGTGAGTCGGTGGAGTCGTATGTCACCAGCAGATCATAGAGAGCCTGAGCCACCTTGAACGCAGGCTTCTCACCTCAGGTGGCACCGGGTCCTCTGGTACTAAGTGCCAAGGTACCTTCCAGATGCCTCTTCTGTCACTGACACATGCTCCTCCCTGATCAACCTTGGGAGCAGTGTCCCATAGCTGTTGAGCACCATCGCCCTGGTCTTGTCCTTCCTCCCATCGTAACCCAATCCAACTATTTTGGTAACCTGGTGCTTCCCCTGGTCAAGGTCCCTGGCCGATGCCATGGAATCCTGCCTGGCCCTCCTCAGCTTGTTAGGATCGCAGACCAGGTACGACATGTCTAGAGAGAGGTGGCCGTCAGCGATAAGGTCCTGGAGGAATCCAGAAGCCAAGGCAGCAGCAGCAGTGGGCGGAACGTCGAACCGGATGCTTGCCAGCGCCAGGTTCCGGACTGGCATTGTGTTTCTTCTTGCAGCTGGCCTGTCCAAGTACTGCATCACAAGGGGTGCCAGGGACCCCAGCCTCTCCCTGAGCAGTCGGTCTACCAGTATGGCAGCCTCCTGTTGCTCCTGCCTCTTTCCTCTGAGTGGCAGGGTGAACGACTCCACCGTCCCATCCTCAGAATCCTGGTGATCTTCAGCCTGGCCCAGGAACATCTGCTCCTGCAGCTCAAGACGTCTGACCTTTTCATCTTTCTGCTTCTGCGTATTCAGCTTAGCCTCCTCTTCCAACTGCTTTCTCTTTGCTGCTTTCACTTGTCTATGCGTCTCATTCTTGTCTACCCCTGTCATCATCATTGCACGCTCCTCCCCAACTTTGATCCTCTGGTAGTACAGCCACTCCAGGTCTAAAGTAGGGACTTTGCTAGCCAGGGGGCAGTCACACTGCACGTGTGCTCTCGCGTGGCACAGCTGGGGGTTAGAGCAGTGGGATTCCTGGTCCTTGCAGAGGAAGATCGTGTGAGGGCAGGCCGTTATGTCAAACAGCCTGTCCATATTCTTCTCCACGAATTCCTTTACTGCTTTAGTTGCTCTGTCTCTCACCACTTCACTAACCTTCTTCCAAAAAATATCTATCCTTCTGGTCACGGACCGGTCAATAACAACCACTGGAGTTGCAAACTGGGCGTTTGATTTCTTCCACTGGGCAAGCACCATGGGGGTCAGATCCTTCGCAATGTCTCTCACTGGGCACCCCCGCTTGTCAAAACCCTCCCGGATGCCGCTGAGTTCTTGGAGAAGGATTCCCCTCTTCATCACGCCGCGATACGTAGGCACCTCACTCTCAGCAAACTCTCGTCCACCGCCAACAAAGGCGGCCAGCTTGGATCCAGAGCTCTGTCTAGTTGCGGGCTTCGACCCACTTGGTTTACAAGGAGAAGCCATCCTGAAAAAGACGATCAAGAATTGATGATAGGTGCAAATGAAGCCGTTACTTTAGCGGGGCTAAGCTATGTTTTGCATATAAATATAAAATTCCATTTTTGCATAGCAAGAAGTGCTCAAACCAAAAAGTTGAAGAGGACAAACCACCTTTAAAGTTCAATTTTACATAAGAAAACACTCTGCCAAATTCGAAATAATCTATATTTCACTTTTCATTGGACCTACGGCGTACCCTAAATTGCCCATGCAGGACCGCTACAGTCAAATGTGTTCATTTCTGTCTGTGCCAGAAAGCGTCCCCCAGCAATTGTAAAAATCCAAATGTTTGATAGAAATAATTAAACTAAGGCGGGGAAAGGAAGTGCGTAAAAATCCAATTGCTTGATACAAATAATGCATCTAAAGGCGGCGTCACACTAGCACTATTTCCGTCTTTTTTTCCAGTAACTTTCTAAAAACTAACAATTTTTTTACTGCAAGCCGTCACACACACACACACAATCGTTCGCCTGCACTACCAGTCAGCTGTTCCTTCGACTGTAAACAAACATGGCTCCGACGCCAGGGCAGGCTATCGCTGGTATACACTTAATTATGCGTATTATCAATCGAGCCAAACAAGCTAAAAAACGTGCATGGATACGTTCATTGCATGGCTTTCCACGACAAGATTCCTCACAGCAATATAGGCCGCTCGCTTCAAGGCTTTCTTGGTGTACAAGTCAGCTCTGTGGTCCCAGAGACAAGCGTGGCCTCGTATGCATTCTATGAGAAATTCTTCTGAACAACGTGTCCACAGCATTTCGTCTATAATTACAAGTTCAAGTCTTGAAGAGTAATTTTAAGAAACGAGTTTTGAGTGTGTCATGAAAAATATACACAACAATCGAGTCATGCGAGAGACTGTTGGCTGTTTTATAAAACCGGCTTTTAAATTTATCTACATGTGCAATAGTCACTTGAATATTTTTCATACTTTCAAATGTATTGAATTATAATTTGCAAAAAAATCCTGATTTATATCGAATATCTTTAAAGTAATCACTATGGATTTTTATTTGACTATGAAAGTTGTCTTCAACTTTCCATATGAAGACGATCATGATCGTCTGACTGATTCAGATGGAAAAACTAGACATAACGAGAAAAAGCCAACGGAAATCGTAAAAATAGACAGAAAAAGTGCTAGTGTGACGCCGCCTTAAGGCAGGGAAAGGAAGTGCTAATATTGGCAGCAAGTGCTCCCCATTTCAAGAATGTTTTGCTTGGTTTATGCATTTTACAACAGTATCGGACTATATCGGTTCTGAAAACATAAATATTATCATGCTCAGATTAGGGAAGCAACTGTTATTTTCTTCACCATAGCTGTTTGGCGGCCATTTTGAAATTATGCAAATTAGGTCGGCTCCAATGAGGCCAGAAATGGTGCCAATTAATTACACGGTATCAAAAAACTACATAAGGACACGAAAGTCAACTTCCTGTCACAGTTATTTTTGGAGTTAGAGCTATTTGTGTAATTTACGTTAAAGTCGCATTTTTGGGGTAGGGGTTACCTTTGTTTACATTTACCCTCACTGTCACCATACACTGCACTGAATAATGAACAATATGAAGTGTTTTGATAAATAGGCTATATATATTTCTTACCTATTCTGGTTACGTTATCTGCAGTAATATGCAATAATATATAGGAGGCTATCGAAGTTTGAGTGAATTTCTTACTGAAAGCGATTTTTTGGCAAAATTTAGCAAAATAAGGCATTTTTGTGCTTAAAAACACAAGTTATGACATTGAACCATGCTAAAAATGTGTTAGTTATATCTCAACGTGATAAATACATGTAACATTTAAGTCTAAGGCTGTCTGCTAGTGTTTTTTATTCCATAAACCTCAATTTTGCAATTCATGCCAAAAAACGTCAAACTGTTAGTTACCACATACATATTGGGCTGTACAGAAAAAAATTTACCTGATATGGAAGTGGTATCCAAACTGTTTGGGAAGGCTCTCATCATATGGAAAAAGAAAATGCCAGGTTTGGCCGGAAAAGAGACATGTAGGCTACACGAACCCCCCCCCCCCCCTCGAGCCTATAATTATATTATATTAGTATACCTAGCATAAAGCATTCTTCCTTAACAATGAAACACTTAACACATGCTAAACATACAAAACATTACTACAATGTTACAATAATTATTGTTACCAAGATTTTACAAAAATTAACAAACTAACACATCCTCTGCAACAATGCTCCCCACACACTCCTTGCACTCACATTTTACCCTCATACTGCATTTTGTTGTTTTTGTATATTATTTCCTAAGCCTATGTTTTCACACTTTTTTGTACGTATTACATTTCCATAACATACAATTGTTCCTGTGCGGAATGTTCTGGGTGGTTTGTTGGGTCTAATACCTCACTCGAGAGGCGTAGAGTAAGGGGCGATCTGATAGAAGTTTTTAAGTGGTAAAAGGGATACAATAAAGGAGATGTAGGAAAAGTTCTTACGGCTAGCAAGCAGGGTAGAACAAGAAGTAACGGATTCAAACTGGAAAAGCGTAGATTTAAAAAAGAAATCGGGATAAACTAGTTCACATATAGGGTGGTAAATTATTGGAATGGACTCAGTCGTCAGGTAGTCTGTACGTCGAGTCACTAGGGAGTTTTAAAAGGAAACTAGACAGCTTCATGGATGGGGATGAAAGGGGGATGTAGGTAGTGTTAAGTAACAGGAACTACCACGTGTAGGTCTCGCGGCCTCTTGTAGCTTCCTTATATTCTTATGTTCTAATCTGGGTTGGTCTTGATTGGCCTTGTGATGCGCGCTGCCCGACAGATACTTAAGAGGATGGGGGATCCACTGTGCTCAGACGATCTCTTTAGCTTTAAAATGTCTTTCATAATCACTCAAAGGTAAAAAAGAATAATGTGGCTGCTCCGAAAATTTATGGTGAAGATGATGCCTGAGCTATTTCGAGAATATTTGGCGGTCATGCTCATCCTTGCAGTCATACCTGAACCTGTGTGTGTGTGTGTGTGTGTGTGTGTGTGTGTGTGTGGTTGTCAGTGCCGCTGGGCCAAACCTAAGAACATAAGAACATAAGGAAGCTACAAGAGGCCGTGAGACCTACACGTGGTAGTTCCTGTAACCTAAGCACGATTCGAATCCCTAACTAGTTGATGCCAAGCTCACACACTTCCCTTTCTTCATTTCCCTGAGCTAGTAGACACAAAATAAGCACTAAAGAATTATTTTTTCAGCTTGACTGCACTAACAACAGCTACCCTGAATAGGGAATTCTATCCATGTAAACTCAAAAGGTTATAAAAGAGAGAAGAGCAAATGTCTGTAGCTACATGTCAGTAGGATACCCTCACCCTCATTATCCCTCCATCGCGTGATTGGTGATTGAAGAATGATTAGTAACAGTCTCAGATGAAAAGTATATGTTTCTCTATCCATGGTCGAAACGTTTCCTATCTGCTACTCCCATAAAGCCGCTGCACTTTTTCATAAAATTATTTTCCATAAGAAACACTCAGTCGAAAATCAAGCATGCAATGGTTCCACTACGACTTGAATAATTCAATAATCAGACATTACCATAGGTGAACAGGGAAAATATTTTCATCGTCTTCAGCTTTGCATACACGTAAATAAGCTACTTAAGGGGACAGACAAGTATTACCTCTCTGCCTTAGTCTTGCACACTGGCTGTTGTCCAAATAAGAAATAATTGACCTCATGCGACACCACATTGTTAACCCTTGCAAATTTATTTAGATTTTCCTAACATTAGTAAGTAAATATTATGTTCTCTAGTGGAATTACAGGGTATCCAGTATTATGTGTTGTATATTCTATTTAAGTGTATTCTATCATAAGTGTATGAAATCGTTAGAAAGACACTATTTATGTATCATAGAAACACAATGGTTATCATATGAAAGATTATTCCGATTGTTCTTAAACCACCAAGGGTTCTGGGTTTTGATCACCCATATTCCAAGGCAGGTGTAGATGTGGAGGCAACGAAGGTCGTGTCGCCGCCACTCGCACCACACACGCCGCTGTTACACGCTGGAGGACCTTCCGTGACCCGAGGGCCTTGGCGGCAGGGTGGGAAGGGAAGGATGATGCTCAAGAAACTTTCCTTACTCACCCTCATCTTAATTCCCAGTATATAATCTTCTTCCTCCAACATTTACATATCTTTCATTTGATTTAACCATTCTCCTGTAACATCCCGTTCCTCTTCGCTTCCCTCACCGTTTCACTCTTTCTAACCCCTCCTTTTTTTATGTTTTGCCATACTGCCATATGACCTCTGATGTCTGGCACATTTCCCCTTTTTTGGCATTACAATCAATCAATCCCTCTGTTTGAGCGATGAGTATATGATGGCAGCACACGCACACACACACAACACACACACACACACACACACACACACACACACACACACACACACACACACACACACACACACACACACACACACACACACACATCCTGGTATACCTTTAGATATAAATTATGAAAATACCGATATTGTATTTGTGCTCGGTGAGAACTATTGGGTTGTGTTTGTCTTGCTCAGTGTGCAGGTAATGAATCAAGCCAATATTTTCACGCCAGTCGACAATTGCATCGACAGGTGTACTTATAGGGTCATCACGCTCAGCCAGCTATCACACGATTAGCGAATCATGATTGGCAGCGAGCGAAATGAACTGCTTCTTACCATAAGACCCGTGGAACCAAGTTTAAGCCAAAAAGTGTATAACTACTCCTAAATATTGTCGGATTGAGCTGAAATTTGACATGCAAGTAGTGCTGTCAAAATCAATGGGGGTCTGTGCAACAAACTTTTTTCGTAAAACAAGCCCTTAATGAGTAATTAGCGTAAACTACTCCTAATTATTGTCGGATTGAGCTGAAATTAGACATACAAGTAGTGCTGTCAAAATCGATGGAGTCTGTGCAACAGACCTTTTGCGTAGAACAAGTCCTTAATTAGTAATTAGCGTCATGAGTTAATTGGCTGGAACGTGGCTTGCTGCCACGTTCCAGCCGCAAGAACTGAGCCAAAAGCAAAGGGGCCAGAGGCTGGACACCTATACTTGATTTATTTACCATTAAAAGGTACTGAAATCTGATGTATTTGTTATTTGCGTGGTGCATGAGAGGTATAGTAGTAATGTCCCTACAATGACGTCCAGCCCACCGCACTGCCCTCTTTGTTGCCGCTGTCGTGACCTCACTGCTATAACGAGTATGACCGGCAAGTCGTCTTGTTACTGTAGCGTGAAGTGTTAGGCATGGCAGGATGTGCGTGTCTGGACTGTCTGGTGTTCATAGTGCACACCAAAGCACGCTTTGAAGCAGCCATTTCTGAATACAACCACGTCTCGTTTACCGTAGATAACAGTGAAGTCGCCAGTTCTACGTTTCTTTGTTATTTACAGACGTGTGGTGGCGTTAATACTTACATTTGTGCATCCATGATTTCAGGAAAGTTAGAAGGGTCTATCTGGAAAGTCAGTGTCATTTTGTGTCTTAAGGCTGATTCACACTGGTGTTTTTTCGGCATTTTTATCTGACGAGAAGTCGGTCTCTTGAAAGACCGAGCGATCGGTGTGTGATTTTTGTTGAAAACCTATTGCGATCATGACACCAGCCCCAGACCCAGACCCCTTCTCGTCAGATAAAAATGCCGAAAAAACGCCAGTGTGAATCTGCCTTTATTCTGTGTCATATTAGGGCTATAAATGAACAAATTACAAAAATAAAACAGAGTGGCGACCTCACTATACCTACTACAGTAAAGTCGCCAGCTAGTATTTTAACCCAACAGTTGAGTCGCCACTCTGGGGAATTCAGGGAAATTAGAGTTAAAGTAAAACAAGTCTCTATATATATTAGCTGCGGAAGATGTTTGGATATATAAAAATTCCTCTGCCAACGTGAAAATAAATTCTATTCAAGTTTGAAAGATCTGGCAAGTCTGCGTCCTGTCGCCCGAAAGGTGATCAGCTACGGTCTGTCATCGCGCGAAGAAAAACGTGAGAAGCAAAATGCGCAACAGTTATATTTGCAGATACAAAGCATAAAACAACGCTGAAACAGGGTAGATTATACAGCCATGATATAAACTACTGTGTAACATCTTCAGTGGCACATAAAAATCAGTAGTGATGCTATAATTCGTAATATTTGGCGCCTGGCGACTTCACTGTAGGTGGTGACTTCACTGTTATTTACGGTAGCCCAACAGGTGTTGATGGCAGCCGAGCCTTGCCTGGCAATCCCTCGCCCGTGTTGTCATCGAGCGGTGTCTGGCATGGAAGGACGTCTCAGGTTTGCTTTGGTTTCGGGACGACTCGAAGCAATGCAGAACCGCGATACGAACAAAAGTTTCCAGTTCGCCAATAGGATTCATTATTTTCTTATAGGAATATACATGTTATCTATCTTATGCATACGTGAGTTATAAATGTGGTGAAGTATAGTTTTGTACGAGCAGTGCAGTAACTTGGCTCCAGTAACCTGTCTTCTTAGTCATCAAATATCTTTATGACATCAACATCCGGAGCACTTGGGGACGATGCCAATGGAATAGATTCTTTGATCTATAATGCTGATTTTCTAATGAATTCGAAGACAATTGCTGATGAACCTTTAGAATATCAATGCACCAAAGTGATATGAATGTTTATTGCAGTGTATCGATGATGCAACCCTAGGGTAAGGGTAACAACAAGGTCTTTATGATGGGCTGCCTTGCCACCTGAGGTGGTGTAGGTGAGGTGTGTAGCCCGGATTGTCCGGCCCCCGGGAGGGAGCAGTGGCCACCGCGTCTGCCCGGAGGCGGGACTACGGCTGCGTGTGTGTAGTGTTTCCCTCGTGTGTTGTTGTCCTTGGTGCCGATGTGAAGTGTGAAACAATCACCAACACGTTTTTATACGGCTGCGTCTAGCGTATCCCATGATGAGCCTAGGGAGACTCAAGGCCAAGGGGAGACCTTGCCGGCGTGTGCGTCCATGGTGGCGGAGCGGCCGGCTGTCATCGCACCCTGACCATCGCCTCCCTCCCTCCCTCTCCTTTGCGTCTGTGCCAATGGTTACTTCCCTTGCTTCAGGATTCCGTGCCGATGTTAAGTGTTGCATCATTCATCAAGGCGATAATATACGGCTGTGCATAACATATGTCATGACGAGCCTTGTTGAACCTTGTATGCGGGTGGCGTGGGTGTCGAAGCGGAGCGGCCGGCGTCACCCTCCTCCCTGCCTCCCTCCCTCCCTGCCTCTCCTCTACTATGGTGCCAGTGATTGCTTCCCTTGTATTGCTGCCTCAGGATTATACGTGATGCCCATCCCGCTTTACAACCCTTCCCAGAGTAACCTTTAACTCCTCCTCCTCCTCCCTACCTTAAAGTAATCGTCCAGACCATTTCATCATTCCTGATTTTATGTAGTTAGAGTATAGCCATTATCGAGTGTATCAACAATATGTTGTCACTTTTTGCATCCAGTCAGCCGTTTTTTAATAATCCGCAATCAAAATCTGTAAATTCCCCGAGCTTCGAAAAAGCTTCTCAAATGTTAGGGGGTTATGTAGGGTTAGGTTAGTAACTTTTAGGGGTTATAATGAGGTTAGGTTAGTAACTTTTAGGGGTTATAATGAGGTTAGGTTAGTAACTTTTAGGGGGTTATAGTGAGGTTAGGTTAGTAATTTATAGTGAGTTTAGGTTAGTAACTTATAGTGAGGTTAGGTTAGTAACTTTTAGGGGTATAGTGAGAAACACCATCACTATCACCAATTGTTGTGTGTAAGGGGGTTGTTGTGTGTAAGGGGTTGTTGTGTGTAAGGGGGGGTTGTGTGTAAGGGGATTGTTGTGTGTAAGGGGTTGTTTGTGTAAGGGGTTGTTGTGTGTAAGGGGTTGTTGTGTGTAAGGGGTTGTTGTGTGTAAGGGGTTGTTGTGTATAAGGGGTTGTTGTGTGTAAGGGGTTGTTGTGTGTAAGGGGTTGTTGTGTGGGTCACCACCCTATGCGGCCGCCGTCCCCATGCGGCCGCCCGTATGATCCACATATATAGAGGGCAGTCGCGTGGTGCAAACTATTGTTATACGTATATGTTTATTGTACGTTATGTTTAACATACATAAGATATGTCATAAGTTACTAACCTAACCTCACTATAACCCCTAAAAATTACTAACCTAACCTCACCTCACCTCACCTCACTATAACCCCCTAGAAGCTACTAACCTAACCTCGTTATAAGTTACTAACCTAACCTCACTATAACCCCTAAAAGTTACTAACCTAACCTCACTATAAGTTACTAACCTAACTATAAGTTACTAACCTAACCTCACTATAACCCCTTAAAAGTTACTAACCTAACCTCATTATAACCCCTAAAAGTTACTAACCTAACCTCACTATAACCCCTAAAAGTTACTAACCTAACCCTACCATAACCCCCTAAAATTTACTAACCTAACCTCACTATAACCCCCTAAAAGTTACTTATATTGCCGTAGGCGGCCGCATGGGGCCCGCGGCCGCATTGGGGATACACCGTTGTGTGTAAGGGGTTGTTGTGTGTAAGGGGTTGTTGTGTGTAAGGGGTTGTTGTGTGTAAGGGGTTGTTGTGTGTAAGGGGTTGTTGTGTGTAAGGGGTTGTTGTGTGTAAGGGGTTGTTGTGTGTGTAAGGGGTTGTTGTGTGTATAAGGAGTTGTTGTGTGTAAGGGGTTGTTGTGTGTAAGGTGTTGTTGTGTGTAAGGGGTTGTTGTGTGTAAGGGGGTTGTTGTGTGTAAGGGGTTGTTGTTGCCGCTAACATCTGGTCGTCCGCCTCGTATTCTGGTTCAAACATATAGGGTTGGGCTCCCATCGCAATCTGAGGTTCGTTTTCCTCATAGTATATGCGAGGAGCGTCATTTATTTCGGTCTCAGATTGAGCATCGTACTCTAGATCTGTCACAGCGACAGATTCACTTTCTGACACCGAAGTAGTACAATCGCTCATCATAACATTTGCCGACAGGTGTCGGACAGATGTTTAAATTGGAGCGTTCCTCCTCTGACGTCATCAATAACATTCGTAGCCCTGTTGGAGGGAAGATTTTTTTTTCGCGCGCTTTTTACAAAAGTCGTGTTTTTACGGAAATAAGGCCTGGAAATCAATTATTTTTGGTGGATTAGGTGTTTTGAATGTACATTCAACATAATTAGGCAAAACAAAAATGGGTCTGGACGATTACTTTAAGGTGATCATTGTTTTTATGCTACCTGCTCCTCTGCCTCGGCGATAGCTCCACCACCACCAACTTTATCCTTGTTCAAGCATCGCTAAGTGATTCATGAATTGATTTACCGATTCTCAAAGCATCGTCGCTCGCAACACATCCCGTCACACAAGATAGTCACGCTGGCCTACCCAGAACATTAACCTATTGACCTTCATAGGCTCCCTCACATTAGCCTCTCACGACTCACTCAATCTCTCTACTGCACTTCCTTGTCGCCAATCCCTGTACTTTTTACACCGTCACGTAGTATGTGCAACCCACCATCTTTGCGTGCTACAAGATCTTCCACATAGAACATAAGAACATAAGAAAATAAGGAAGCTACAAGAGGCCGCGAGGCCTACACGTGGTAGTTCCTGTTCCACATATATTTGTGTTAAGTGTCTTGGCGCAAGGGAGATGGACGGCCCTGCACGCCAAACGCGACTGGTGAGTGTGCAATTACCTTATTGTTGTGCATATATATTGGTGAAGACATTCCCACTTAACGGTGTTGCTGACCTGGTGTGAGAAGATAACAGTAAGTAACTATTTCCTTAGGTGACACCTTAATTGTTTATTTTTGATGTGCATGCAAACCCATAGTACGTGCATAATACCCGAGGAATACATTGTTTTATGCATTTGGTGTTTAATCTACGCAGAGTGAATGTTGATGCCAACTCGCAGGTGATTCTTTTTACTGTGGCAGACGAGCGCTTGAATACCGAAGGCCAAGGGGATTGCTGGGGTGTTGTACCGAGAGCCGAGGGGATGGCTGGGTGTTGTACTGAGGGCCGAGGGGATGGCTGGGGTGTTGTACCGAGGGCCGAGAGTGTTACTCCTTTTAGTAAGGTTATTTTACAGGTAGCGGGATCACACCATGTAGATACAGGCTACTGACCTGTAAGGGGTGATTGCCTGATGATGCCCTCTTGAAAGGCAGGTAGCTTTGTTCGTTGCCCAGAGGTACACATCAATGAAGTGGTATAAGGTGGTATTGGGCTAATCGTGGTCGAGCGGCTCTTTTAGTAATTTATATAAGTATTATTTTAGTGCCACAGGATTCGAGTAAGACAATATACTATTAAAAATATATAATAATATATATATGTACACTTGTGAAGTTTATACAATAATAATGTCACGGGCTTCCTTAGGTAACGGCCATTTGAAACTAGTGTCTAATAGACAGGGCCTGAACAACTATTTACGTGACAAGGTACTCTCACACCCTCAGGTGTGTAGAGTACACACAGACCCTCTTGAAGGTGTCTTGTATCGGAGCGCCAGGTATCGCGTCTCCCCTTGTTCTCCCCGCTCTCCGCTCCGTCGGCCGCATATAAGGAGATTGACCGGAACTTCCAAGATTCTGGTTTCCCATGGCCTGTGGCGCGTGGACAGGCTCGCGTGGTGAGTCAGCATCATCATCCTTGCTCAACACGCTGACACAGCTCACACCATGCTGGTTTGTGCATGTCATCAAAAGGTGTTGCTGATACAGGCAGACACACAGACACACACACACATCCTGCTGTTGGGATATACTAACATTTCACACATACATATAATATCTAACCAGTACCCTAATATCGCCTCGTCACCTACTCCATTCCGTCCCCGCGATGGTATATAGACATGTATACCTAACTTTGTTACATCATTGTGTACTAAAGATTCTCAGTGTTGCCAACGCTCCTTAAAAAATACCTATACAAGGTGAGGGCTTTCATGACAACATAGCAAAGAGGAATCGCACTAAATGTTTGGTATAACAGGAGTAATGATATAAGGACATTGCACTTAAGGTCATCAATAATCTGGTAGAGTACTTTACAACAGAATCTAAACATGAGTTATTATAATAAAAATGAACTCAAAGTCTGTTAGTAATGTGTTAATACCTCTGCAAATGTTAAGAACTGCGTTGCCAAAACTCTACCGCGTAGTCATTTAATAACACTTGAAGTGTGGAGTGAAGATAAAACACAGCAGGGCCTTGAGGACGTGAGTAATCGCACTGGCAGTTTTATTTATTTAATTCATTTATTATTTATATTTTAAGACCTGCTTCTTTAAACTTGAGGAGTAGATACGGCTTGTAAGCTAATACAATCTGACTCCGGGTCGGTACTAAAAATTATCACAACATTAAGATATGCATATATGTATATTATGTGCATACCACATAAACAGTGATAGGAGCTGATTTCAGCTCAAATAGTATTATAAATCAATTAAAATGTGCGCTGGGAGTGCCCAATGGCAGTAACCTCCCTTGACATAGGCATTTGCTGCTTTTAAGAGTTTATTAATTTTATTTATTTATTTTATTTCGTTATTTAGAGACCTATTATTTTAAACTTACGGAGTACGGCTTCTCAACTAATAAAAATGTAGACTCCGGGTCAGTAATATAAATTATCATGTTAAGATATGTATTTTATTTATATTATTTTATTGCAGATCAGCGAGTAATTTTTTTTTTTTTAATCATTCTCTGAGAAGTGATAAGAGCTGCCTTCAGCTAGAATAGTATTCTAAGCAATAAAAATGTGCATAAGGAGTGCCAATGGCAGTAATCTCCTTTGACAAGGGCGCCTGTGGCACCTGGCTGCTAGATCATTAATAGTTTTTGTTATAATATCCTTACACAGACAAAAATATATTCCCTGGCAGAGAAACTTGGGCATAATAGCACCAGTAGCCTAAGGGAAGAGTCCACGGCAGGGGTAAAAAAATAACTACCTGCGACGGATGTGTTAGAATTAGACGGTTAGTATAGAGGAGATAAACTGAGTTACAGTAGGGGTATTATAACTGTTACCACTGGAGGTACTCGCAGGTGATTACATTCATCCCTCAATTCAAAAGGTAATTCCTCAAACCTAGGTTTACTTCCCTGTACTGTCATTACCTCATTCCTCAGAGGCTAGGAGTACATGTGCTATACTATACATTCTAGCAATAATTCACTCACTTTCTAACTTTGTTTACGAGTCAATAAATTCACAAGTAAAACTTTAATTAAGTTAACTATTATCTCCCATCTCCTGGCTTTTAAGGCAATTCAAGAAGGAGAATTGAATATATATTACATATAGAGAAGCTAACAAATTATTAAGAATTACAAGAAATTATGAAATATTAGCGGTAAGCATTTTTAAAACATCTATAGAAAAATAACTGGCAAATTAATTATTGAAATTCCTTCACATGGCTATTTAAGCAAAAACAAATGTGAAAATATTTATCTCACCACTAAGTGTTATTTATGTAAACGAGTGGCGTATCTAAAATATGTATCATGTAGTGTCAGCTACAATTTTGTACTCACTACTATAGTGTAGAGTCAGCAAGGCAAGTCCATCCGTACTGCTGAATCAGGGGTGTTTCCTCCTAGGGCAGTGTCACAGCTGAGAGGCATTGTGTGTTTACGTGACAAGGTACTCTCACACCCTCAGGTGTGTAGAGTACACACAGACCCTCTTGAAGGTGTCTTGTATCGGAGCGCCAGGTATCGCGTCTCTCCTTGTTCTCCCCGCTCTCCGCTCCATCGGCCGCATATAAGGAGATTGACCGGAACTTCCAAGATTCCGGTTTCACATGGCCTGTGGCGCGTAGACAAGCTCGCGTGGTAAGTCAGCATCAGCATCCTTGCTCAACACGGTGACACAACTCACACCATGCTGGTTTGTGCATTTCATCAAAAGGTGTTGCTGATACAGGCAGACACACAGACACACACACAGACACACACACATCCTGCTGTTGGGATATACTAACATTTCACACATACATATAATATCTAACCAGTACCCTAATAAGGGGATGCTGGAGTGTTGTACCGAGGGCCGAGGGGATGGCTGGAGTGTTGTAACGAAGACCGAGGGGATGGCTGGGGTGTTGTACTGATGGCCGAGGGGATGGCTGGGGTGATGTACCGAAGGCCGAGGGGATGGCTGGGGTGTTGTATCGATGGCCGAGGGGTTGGCTGGGGTGTTAGGCCGAGGGGCTGGCTGGGGTGTTGTACCGAGGGCCGAGGGGATGGCTGGGGTGTTGTATCGAGGGCCGAGGGGTTGGCTGGGGTGTTGTACCGAGGTCCGCGGGGTTGGCTGGGGTGTTGTACCGAGGGCCGAGGGGCTGGCTGGGGTGCTGTACCGAAGGCCGAGGGGATGGCTGGGGTGTTGGGCCGAGGGGATGGCTGGGGTGTTTTCCCGAGGGCCGAGGGAATAGCTGGGGTGTTGTATCGAGGGCCGAAGGGTTGGCTGGGGTGTTGTACCGAGGGCCGAGGGGATGGCTGGGGTGTTTTCCCGAGGGCCGAGGGAATAGCTGGGGTGTTGTATCGAGGGCCGAGGGGTTTTCTGGGGTGCTGTACCGAGGGCCGAGGGGTTGGCTGGGGTGCTGTACCGAAGGCCGAGGGGATGGCTGGGGTGTTGTACCGAGGGCCGAGGGGATGGCTGGGGTGTTTTCCCGAGGGCCGAGGGGATGGCTGGGGTGTTGTACCGAGGGCCGAGGGGATGGCTGGGGTATTGTACTGAAGGCCGAGGGGATGGCTGGGGTGTTATACCGAGGGCCGAGGGGTTGGCTGGGTTGTTGTACCGAGGGCCGCGGGGATGGCTGGGGTGTTGTGCCCAGGGCCGAGGGGATGGCTGGGGTGTTGTACCCAGGGCCGAGGGGCTGGCTGGGGTGTTGTACAGAGGGCCGAGGGGTTGGCTGGGGTGTTGTACAGAGGGCCGAGGGGTTGGCTGGGGTGTTGTACAGAGGGCCGAGGGGATGGCTGGGTTGTTGTACCGAGGACCGAGGGTTTGACTGGAGTGCTGTGCCGAGGGGTTGTCTGGGGTGCTGTACCGAGGGCCGAGGGGATGGTTGAAGTGTTGTACCGAGGACCGATAGGATGGCTGGGGTGTAGTACCGAGGGCCGAGGAGATGGCTGGGGTGTTGTACCGAGGGCCGAGGAGTTGGCTGGGGTGTTGTATCGAGGGCCGAGGGGATGGCTGGGGTGTTGTGCCGAGGGGATGGCTGGGGTGTTGTAGCGAGGGCCGAGGGGTTTGCCGGGGTGTTGTAGCGTTCATCCTCACTGTGCTTGTGTGTTCAGCCTGGCGTGGTGAACCATGTTTGGAAAACACTACATTATGGCCGCCGTGATTTTCTCCTCCAAGACACTGCCAAATTGTCAGAAAAAAATTGTATATTTTTTAATTTCTCATAAAACCTTGTTGGTTAAAATGGTCATTCTTCCACACACACACACACACACTCTCTCTCTCTCTCTCTCTCTCTCTCTCTGTCTCTGTCTCTGTCTCTGTCTCTGTCTCTGTCTCTGTCTCTCTCTCTCTCTCTCTCTCTCTCTCTCTCTCTCTCTCTCTCTCTCTCTCTCTCTCTCTCTCTCTCTCTCTCTCTCTCTCTCTCTCTCTCTCTCTCTCTCTCTCTCTCTCTCTCTCTCTCTCTCTCTCTCTCTCTCTCTCTCTCTCTCTCTCTCTCTCTCTCTCTCTCTCTCTCTCTCTCTCTCTCTCTCTCTCTCTCTCTCTCTCTCTCTCTCTCTCTCTCTCTCTCTCTCTCTCTCTCTCTCTCTCTCTCTCTCTCAACATCTGAAGGACAAATGCAGGGCAAGGAATAGGATATTGAGGGCGATGTAATGGAAGGGAATGGGAGCTTCAGGCACCGTGATCCTGAGCGCATACAAATCCTTGGTACGTTCACTTGTTGGAGACACAAGCTTCACAAGCAGGACACTGAGAATACCCACCTGACACACGCCATTCGTGCGGCAGTCAAGGCCATTCACAACATGGGCAGGAGCGTTACTATCACATGGGTCGCCTCCCATGTTGGTATCACAGGCAATGAGGAAGCAGACGCCTTGGCCAAGCAGGCGACCATGAATGAAGCAGTGACTGTCGTTATTCCCAGGACCCTCCGACAGCTGAGGGGCACTGTGAGGCGCCGGGCGGAAGCACAGAGACGGAGGGTGCACGAACAGGAGGCTGGCTGCGGCAGCACGAGTGCCCGGTGGTACACCGATGTGGCCGCTGGGTGCCTGCTCCCACCACAACGTCCTCTAAGTCGGTTGTGCGAGGTGGTGAGATCCAGGATCAAACTTGGGTACCCTTATGGATGGGAAATTGGCATCAACACGCCGGAGGAAGGGCGTCGCTGTAGTCTGTGCGCTACTGAGGATGGGCACACACTTGCTCACTACCTTCGTGACTGTGGCTGCGTCACCCGCCAAAGACAACAGTGTTCTGTGCCCACACCCACCCTTGCTGAACTTGCAATTCACTTCATTAGTCTCCTCCCACAAACACTAACTGCACATCCAGAATTCTGTGCCATTAGATGATTAATCTAAGGAAGAACAAAACAAAACAAAACAAAAATGTGAAGCTTACTAAAACAACAATATTGTCCATCGTATTAATGTACTATAGTCTATTCACTTAAGTTGGATTCTTGGGAGCTGCTCGCTGCCTAGACGAGTTTGTAAGGACGTCGTTGATTGGCTGATAGACTCGGGCTGGGTGGCGATGGTGGTGGTACTTGCCTCGCCGCAACCCAAAACCCTTGCCTTGCCTTAGAAAAATATTCATATATCTTGACTTTACTCATCTCTTGTACAAGATAGGCCTATTTTGTTTGCATCAGTGAATCAGGCAGTGATTGTTCAACAAAAACACGCCATTCATAACTCAATAGGGTAAAAAATAAAGTCATGACTGACTATCACAAGAGTAGGAGGACTTTTAGGTTTGCAGTGCATTGAAATGTTGTACTCCTACCCGATATTACCAAGCTACCAGATGATATTTATGAAAGCTGAGCCTACCATAGTGTTCATAATACATTGCTGCATATCATGAGCATAAAAAAATTACACTAAGACTACACTAATATTAAGATAATTGAAGGAAAGTAAAAGAGTGTATAAATATTTTTTCTTGCTTATTTTGCTTCAACTCGCTGTAACTCCATAAGTTTTGGTCGCATTCAATTTTCAAGAACTGTTTCAAAATCCTTATACTTTTCCGCTTCCTGTGGTATGTAGCACGTACCAATAAGGAAAAGAGTATGTGGTCAAAATGGCTAAGAAAGTTAAACTACTACTGCAAACTGGCACAGTGACGGGTGAGCATTGCTCCTATAAGGAGATACTTTTTCTCGGGAGAGCAATCAGAGGCTCCACCCGTCACGGCACCAGTTTGAAACAGTTTAACTTTCTTAGCCATTTTGACCACCTACTCTTTTCCTTTTTGGTACGTGCTACATACCACAGGAAGCGGAAAAGTATAAGGATTTTGAAACAGTTCTTGAAAATTGAATGCGACCAAAACTTATGGAGTTACAGCGAGTTGAAGCAAAATAAGCAAGAACAAATGTTTATACACTCTTTTACTTTCCTTCAATTATCTTAATATTAGTGTAGTCTTAGTGTAATTTTTTTATGCTCATGATATGCAGCAATGTATTATGAACACGATGGTAGGCTCAGCTTTTATAAATATCATCTGGTAGCTTGGTAATCTCGGGTAGGAGTACAACATTTCAATGCACTGAAAACCTAAAAGTCCGCCTACTCTTGTGATAGTCAGTCATGACTTTATTTTTTACCCTATTGAGTTATGAATGGCGTGTTATTGTTGAACAATCACTGCCTGATTCACTGATGCAAACAAAATAGGCCTATCTTGTGTAAGAGGTGAGTAAAGCCAAGAAATATGAATATTTTTCTGAGGCAACGCAAGGGTTTTGGGTTGAGGCGAGGCAAGTACCACCACCATCGCCACGCAGCCCGAGTCTATCAGCCAATCAGCGACGTCCTTACAAACTCGGCTAGGCATCGAGCAGCTCCCAGCCCAGGAATCCAGGCTTAAGTGAATAGACTATAGTACTATCATCAGCTAATATTATGTATCCTGAGATAAGACTGTTATCTCGAAACAGTCTTTTTCACAAATGTTAATTCAATTGTGAATAAAAGTATTGAATCTCTCTCTCTCTCTCTCTCTCTCTCTCTCTCTCTCCTCTCTCTCTCTCTCTCTCTCTCTCTCTCTCTCTCTCTCTCTCTCTCTCTCTCTCTCTCTCTCTCTCTCTCTCTCTCTCTCTCTCTCCCCTTCCTTTTCTCTTATATCTAATGGTTTCTTTCTTTCTTGATTTATTCAATTTCATCTCTCGCCTTTCACAGTCATTGATGTGTTTGTTAA
>JACEEZ010023041.1:122500-125000 GCA_016584305.1 Chionoecetes opilio
TTTTTGGGGAGCAGTGACAAATGTATTTCCTGACATCACCATAAAGGGATGTAGCTTCCACTGGCGATAGGCAGTGTGGAGGAAGGCTGATTCCATTGGGCTTCGAGTGCCATATATGACATCTGGGGCCGTTCATTCATATATTAAGGAGGTACTTGCACTTTGCTATATTCCTGCAGAGCACATCAAGCCATCATTTGAGAAGCTCGCTTCACGTGCACAACTTGCTGACCCTAAAGTAAAAGACTTGATTGCCTACATCAGGAACACATGGATAGACAGCAGTATGTAAAGTCCAGACACATGGAGTATTTTTAGCATGAGTGTCCGCACAAATAATGACGTTGAGGGTTGGCACAGAAGACTGAACAGTCGTGGCCGTGCAAATGAACACTTATACAGATTAATATAATTGCTGTACACAGAGGCCTCACTAGTACCGGTGCAAGTACAGTTAGTAAGGGAAAGCAAATTAAAGCGCTATAAAAAAAACATACTAAGAACATGCAGGGTCGCCTTTTCACATTATGGGATCAGTCATAGACCACTGTATACCTGGACTGCGCACGGAATATCAGCCTGTTGCACATGGGCCTGAACTTGCCTTGAAGTCGGAGGGCCGCTCGGATTCATATATATATATATATATATATATATATATATTATATATATTATATATATATATATATATATATATATATATATATATATATATATATATATATATATATATATATATATATATATATATATTATATACTCATCATATAGACTGATTTATCAGTATCCAGTAGAAGACAAAGAAGTTGGCGGTGTCTTGCATCCGTCACGCTCCTTGACCAATTTCGTTTAATTTCCTCCCGGCGCTTCCTATGGGGAATGATTGTAAAAAAAAGTTGTCTGGCAACTCACTCACAGCCTTGACTTCCTGCTTGCCGTTTTTCAAATCATAAGTCATTTAGTCATTAATGGGCAGTGACCAGGACATATTGCATCTTACTGTCAGTCCCGGCTTGATTCCCCAAAACTTCACCAAAACATTTCGGGAAAGTGTTTTCGCTCAGTTGGATATGGGGCCTGAGCCACAGTTGACTGCAGACCAGATCACCCGTATTCACAGCTTATATAAGATAGGTTTTAGTTCAAAAGAAATTGTGAGGGAGACTGTGTTACTCAACGAAAGGTTGAGCGGTGGGTTAAAAAATCACGAGACTCGCCAACGGCTGAAAGTCTAACGCACTTGTCTCGTCCTGGACGCAAGAAAAAAGCTTCAAAGAAAACTTTGGATATTATCAAAAGACAGCTAGTGAAATCTCCTACCAAAACAGCAAGATAATTAAAGTCAATAAACCCACAGTTACTGGGTACAGTGTGTGGAAGGAGCGTGTCTCGTTACATCCGTAAAGCCTCGTGATTTTTTAACCCACCGCCCAACCGTTTGTTGAGTAACACAGTCTCCCTCACAATTTCGTTTGAACTAAAACCTATCTTATATAAGCTGTGAATACGGGTGATCTGGTCTGCAGTCAACTGTGGCTCAGGCCCCATATCCAACTGAGTGAAACCACTTTCCCGAAATGTTTTGGTGACGTTTTGGGGAATCAAGCCGGGACTGACGGTAAGATGCAATATGTCCTGGTCACTGACCATTAATGACTAATGATTTGAAAAACTGCAAGCAGGAAGTCAAGGCCGTGAGTGAGTTGCCAGATAACTTTTTTTTCAATCATTCCCCATAGGAAGCGCCAGGAGGGAATTAAACGAAATTGGTCAAGGAGCGTGACGGATGCAAGACACCACCAACTTCTTTGTCTTCCACTGTATATAATATACTGTAATCTTCATAAATGTTTGTTCTATAATATTATCAAATAAAAAACAGTAAAACACGCTAAAGAAATGCCATTACGAGACTATGAAGAAATATGCATGAACTTAATATTCACTTAACTCTACGCTATTTGAAACTTTGCGAGTCAATTTTTATCATGAAGGGTATCAATAGAAGCGCAATTTTATTAGCATTGATATATTTCGTTATCTGAGAAATGAATTAGAACCATGCATAAATTAGCGTTAAATGAATAAATAAAATCATCAATCGGGTAATTTTTCCGATTGATGATGTTATTTATTTACTTATATATTTCGTTTTATGATAAATGAATTAGCACCATGTATAAATTAGCGTTAACTAAATAAATAACCTCATCAATCGGGAAAACTACCCGATTGATGATTTTATTTATTTAGTTAACGCTAATTTATGCATGGGGTTAATTCATTTATCAGAAAACGAAATACATCAATGGAAAGCTAATACAATTGCGCTTCTATTGCTACTCTTCATGATAAAAGTTGACTCGCATAGTTTTAAATGGCGAAGAGTTGAAGTGAATATTAAGTTCATGCATACTTATTCAGAGTCTCGTAATGACATTTCTTTAGCGTGTTTTACTGTTTTTTATTTGATAATATTATAGAACAAACATTTACGAAG
>JACEEZ010023041.1:130000-162500 GCA_016584305.1 Chionoecetes opilio
TATATTATCACTTATATATATATATCTATATATACATGTATATATATACATATCTTATTATATATACTTACATGTATATATATATATATCATATATATATACATATATATATTATACACTTTATATCATATATATATCATATTATATATATTTATTACTATATATATATATACTATATCTCTATACTTCATCTATATATATATAACTTATCATATATACTATGTTCTCATCTATCTATATATATATATATATATATTATCTATATTTATCTATTACTTATATATATTCATGTACTTATATATATATATCTATACTACTTACATGTTATACTATATATATCTATATATATTACTAATCTTATATCATACATGTATATATATATATATATATACATGTATATATATATAATATATACATATATATATATATATATACATGTATATACATATATATATATATATATATATATATATTATATACATGTATATATGTATATATATATATACCATGTATATATATATATATATATATATACTATACTATATATATATATATATACTATATATATATTATAATGTATTATGATGTGACGCATAGTTGTATGATGACACATTATGTTATGTGGTGTAAAGCCTGAATTTAATGAAATATAAAGTCATTTAGTGAACACATTATTTTACCTAAGGTTGTACTTATCGGTCGTATTTATCTGAAAATACGATTAATCTGGTGGCTCGGTGCGACAATGTGAGCTATAATAGTTCACACCCCTGCACCGGTCCTTCGGCCTAAACGTCTCACGGCCTAAAAGTCCCTGGGGCCTAAACATCTTACGGCCTAAACGTCTTACGGCCTAAACGTCTCACGGCCTAAACGTCTCACGGCCGAAATGGTTCACGGTCGAAAAAAATACGGCCGAATCGACCCAAACTCGGAGGAAGGATAGGCATGCCTAGATTACCTTGAATAATATCTAATTACAGAGACCCTAGGCATACCCTGACATTTTCTGTCCTTGCGTATCAATTAACAAGAAAAGTCAGCAGGTACTCGTAACCTTATGAAAAGAAGGTCGACATATGTCAGGAACTACCTCGTGTAGGTCTCGCGGCCTCTTGTAGCTTCCTTATTTTCTCATGTTCTTTTTATATTAACTAGCACCACTACCACCACCATTATGATTATCAACATCTTTCTCTTCTCCTTTCTCGTCTTCCATCATAGCATGAGCGATGACTTACCAGCCAAGATGGACTGGTTTGTATGATGATAGGTAAAACATGATTTTTAAACCAAGAATACTTGTATTATTAGCCTTTCGTTGTAGTGATACTTTGGACAAAACTTTATGAATAGTGGGGAGCTGGTAGGAGAGTGGCAGAGTGGTTAGCGTCACCGAGTGGCGTTCTCGAAGACCCGAGTTCGATCCCGAGTGAGACCCATAAATCCACTTAAAATATTTTTGCACCGTCGAGTGGCCTAAGAACACCCACATGCTGTCCATTAACTCTACCTTCGATTGCGAGTGCACCGAAGGACACAGGGGGGCGGCATGAGCCTCTAATTACAGGCATCCCCATAAAAATCCTGCCTGCGCGACCACGGCCGAGGGCCAACCATCACAGACCTCATGTGAGCCCCCAGGGCCTACCATCCTAACCCTGGAGGTCACTGCCTACAGGCGCTATAGTCTAGCCTGACACCCCGAGACCCGACGTCCTGAGCTGACGGGAGGTTCCCAGACGGCCACCAGATGGCAGATGGAGCTCACTTATATAGTCTACTAGCTGAAAGGGTGCCCTCCGGGCATCTTCCTCCTAGCTCCTGCGGAGGGCTGTGGGCCTGCGGCACAATGGGAGGCATTCGGTCCCCGCATTGGGTCCCAGGCCCACAGTTTTGTTAATAATAGCATCCCCATAAAATGTGCATTCTCTCTAGTATGAATTTTAGAGAAAATGTTCCAGCAGAGACTATAGCAGCCATAGCCGTTTTTAGGTTGTTTTTGCTGGCCACGCCCACCAGGGTCGGCCACGCCCATCGAAACAAAGCCTATGTTCTCCGCTGGGTCATGACGATTCCAAATATGTGCGGCATGTGGGGTTTTGGCCATCTGTAGCTGAGCCACAGCCGTATTTAGGTTGTTTTTGCTGGTCACACCCACCAGGGTCGACCACGCCCATCGAATCAGAGCCTATGTTCTCCGCTGGGTCATGAGGATTCCAAATATGTGCAACATGTGGGGTTTTGGCCATCTGTAGCCGAGCCACCGCCGTTTTTATATTGTTTTTGCTGGCCACGCCCACCAGGGTCGGCCACGCCCCTCGAAACATAGCCTATGTTCTCCGCTGGGTCATGAGGATTCCAAATATGTGCGGCATGTAGGGTTTTGGTCATCTGTAGCCGAGTCTATAACGAACAGACAGACAGACAGACAGACAGACAGACAGACAGACAAATTTTGATATTTATATATATAGATTGTCACAGCGAATACAACGTATGGAGGTGCATTCGCGGTTGCCACTCGGTGAAATTTTGAATGATTTAATCATAATTTTACTAATTATGGAACATTGCTTTATCACAATTGCTTTGACACAATTGGTATTAACGGACATGTTATTACCAAATAAGCAGTACATGATAACAGCAGGGCTGTAATAAGAAATACTGTATAAGGCTACTTGGCATCGTGACGGAGCGGGGGAGGAGGTACTGATCGGCGGGCACCCTCGCCTTCCTCCTTCTTCTTCCTCTCCTTCCTACCCCGCTCCAACATAGTACCAAGTAGCTTTTTACAGTATTGCTGAGTACAGCCCTGCTGTTCTCATGTAGTACTGCATATTTGGTAAATAACATGTCCATTAATACCATTTGTGTCGTTAAAAGATTAAATAATGTTCCATTACTAATAAAAAATATGATTAAATCATTCAAAATTTCACCAAGTGGCAACCGCGAATGCACCTCCATACGTCGCATTCGCTGTGACAATACTGGCCGCCGTGATTTTTCTCACTTCATGTCATGTCTAAAGGAAGCTTCAAAAAGCATATGTGTACAGAACATTTTATACTTAGAATTATACGTTATATCACCTGTATCAATATTTGCAGAAACTCGTGTTACACCCTGTATTTATTTTACTTATTTAGAAAGTGACAGGTAAAAAATGCTATTCAAACTAAAGGCCGGTTCCCACTAGCCCGCTTGCACGGCCGCCGTACAACAACGATGATGTCACCATCATCACCGCTTGAGTGGTATTTGTAGTAACTGGGCACAGTTGGCAACTCCGCCCGAGCGGACACCGCCGAACGGGAGAGATGACTTGAATTTAACTTTGTACGGCAGCCGTACAGCGGTACGGCGGTGCGGTAGACTTTGTTGTGACGTCATTGTGATCGTCATTGTTGTTGTACGGCGGCCGTACAAGCGGGATAGTGGGAACCGGCCTTAAGGAACACTTATATTTTTAGCCTTTCTTTATACTGATTCTTTTGACAAAACGTATAAGTATGGTTCAATGGAGAAAAATAAATTCTACCATTCACCATCCATTATGCAACTCACCTCAAATTATATGTACAGGTTTTCCATACTGAGCTCTCTAAGCCAGCCATTGGTACCATTTCAGGCCTGTGAGCTTCAGCAAAACGATGGAATACTCATGACGAGGAACACGCAAAATTACATTCAGGATTTTAGTATCTATTAATTTTCTCCATTTTCATTCATTTTAGTCTCGAATTAATGGTATTAAATTTACACTAACTCGATAGACGCAGAGTAAGGGGCGAGCTGAAAGAAGATTATAAGTGGATAAAGGGATACAATAAAGGAGATGTAGGAAAAGTTCTTACGGCTAGTAACCAGGGGCAGGATGTTCGAACGTTCGTAACGGTCTCTTAAGATCATCTTAGCACTAAATTTTATCTTGGAGCGTTCGTAACGCGTTAAAAAGTATTTTCAAACAATCTTTGCGAACATCCATCCACCATATTTTTTCTTATGTCCACCATATTTGTTCTTAGTGCTAAGATTGCTGAGGAGCACCCTTAGGCTGTTCGTAGGATCGCATGATGAACGTTTTTATAATATACAAGCCATACAAAGTTATGCAATAAGTTGTTTATTTCATGTTGAGTTGTTTATTGTTGGGCAGGACTTTGTAGGGGGAATGTGAAGGGTACAATGTGGTATATTGCTGAATGCCTATAGGTGACTGGAATGAGTGAAGTGCAAATATAAAAGAAATTTGTCTTGTGCTAGAAGTGTATAGATAAGATGATAAAAGGAAGGGAAAGGAAGATGTGGGAAGTGAAGGAGGAGAATAGAAGACAAGGATGAGATGGAGAGAATGAGTCAAGTGAAGGATACGGATGGCGGTGTCATAAAGTGAGATTGGAACGAATGAATGAATCTATTCTATCCTGCTATTTAAGACTTTGCTATTTAAAACATTCATACCAGATAGTAGGTGGATACGCAAGGTGTATGAATGGAATGGATAGAGAAGCAGCTTATGTAAAATGAGTGCTGAAACGGCACATAAACTAGGTAACCTTGTTGTGTGTGTTTAGGGGGGGGGAGGACTAGTGCATGTAATGTAGGTGGAAAAGTGAAATACATAAGGGTATTAAAGAAGTTTATACTAATACAATACAACACAATCAATCGGTGGTTTTAAGTATCCTGAACGTTTCGTTCTCATCATAAGGAGTATTTCTAACCCACACAACAGCTGTCGGAAATAAAAAATAACACCTGCTGGGTCTGGGGGGGCGATACCCCCCCAGTGAGGTTAGGTTACGTAATCAATGCCCGGGTTAGGTTAGTAAACTAACAGGGGGGTCTTAGGGGACGTAACCCCCCCAGTTATGTCAGAAGAGTATTGGTCAATAGGGAGTATTGGTTGAAACTGCATATTTACCTAAATGAGTATGTGGAGGATAAAGGAATGTGTGATTGGTGGGCAAGGATGTCTGAGAAGAGTATATAGGTACACTTGAATGGTATACGAGTATAGCAAAACTTATGAATGAATGGTTCAATGATGGAAGCTGGGGTAGTTAGTTGTTATTCTAGGCAAGTTCAAGACCACTGGTGTATGGTAGGATGTATAGATGGATGAATGTAGGGAGCAAGTTGTGTAAGATGAGGGATGAGGGATCGGATGAGACAGTGCAGCACTTGGTACTGTATTGCAGGAGACATGATAGAGAGAGAAGAGCTGTTATAGTATGTACATGTGGTCATGAATGAGGGAGGGATGGCCAACTGGAATGTAATGCAACTGTTATAAGGTACTAACAGGGTTAATAATTTATACTTGTAAATATAATTTATAATGGAAACGGACTACTGCTTAATGTAGTGTGACAAAAATTATACAGAAAAAATTAGCTCTAATTAAGGCTTGTGGAGCCCGCCAACTCCTACGGAATATTAACCGGCAGGGCTATGAAGCAGAGGGAAACTGTGCGGTCAAAACACATAAAAATCACTAGAATGCAGGCTTTCATTTCAACCTAACCCATCTACTGTAATAAGTCAAGTCGGTATTATTTCGGTGGTGAGCTGGAGGGGAATCACCCCTGCTCATTCACTAACCTAACCTAGACATATAGTCAACTGGCCAACATAATCTAACCACATAACCTAACCTCATAACCTAACCTAACTGTTGAGGCTATTGCTGGTATTTAATCCCTGAATGCAGAAACACGGGTAAAATAGGAACACTCGCCGACGAAAAAAATTGGAACACCCGCCGACGTCGGCGAGAATTCCTATCGGCGACAGTTCCAGGCACCGTCTAGTTACTTGGATAATGGGTCGGTATTAGTTCGGTAGTGGGTTTTCAAAAGTCCTAGGACTCTTACCTACATCATCGTGTAGATTTCTTCACATTCTGAGTATTCTGAACACCGTTTCCCATAGTACAAGTGAATAATAATGGCGTTACATGTACGTACTACCGAAAATCTACTTTTATTTCAGCCATAAACGGTTAAGTTAGGTTAAATCAGATTAGGTTAGGTTAGGTTAGAGATGGGGTTTGGTTTAGTCGTCTAAGTTAGGTTAAATCAGATTAGGTTAGGTTAGTCTAGAGGTGGGGTTTGGTTTAGTAACAGATGATACCAAGAAAAAAATAATATCAATAATATGGCAGTGCGAAGCGGAGCAAGGTTTACGGGGCGAGAGGAGGGGCGGGGCGGGCATCCCCCCACACCTGTAAAGAAAAATTCATTTCCGACAAAAACGAGTGCCATATTCATGAAATACACATCAAAACGATTCAGTAAAACTAAGTTTTGGCCTCGAAATCGGTGAAAACCCACTACCAAAATTTTACCAATGGTTGTATAAGTGGCAGCTATTAATCATTCAATTCATATTTAATTATTCCCGCTAGCTAAAACGGTAAAATTTAATCCTTTCCCGCCCTTATTATTGTTTTTTTCTCTGCAGACATTCACAGATCCCTTCAGATACCTATAAAACGTAATTATAAAGTGGGGGAGAGTTAAGGCTTTAACCTCCCCTCACCCCACCTAAAGTCCTAAATGACCCCCCAAAATAATATTACTAACCTAATATTGAATATTACTAACCTAATATTGGGGCTGGAGCACAGAAAGGCTGGGGATGCGTTACGACGTTTATTGAAGAACTTAACCTCTAAGTACAGAGAGGCGGCAGGACGACTGGTCACTGCCCCGGCTGGATCTAAACAGGCCGCCCCGGGTGACGCCAAGAAGTGGCGGGAAGTTGAGGGTTGCCGCACACCCCCACACTCCCCCCCCCAATTACACAAATAGCTCACCGTGGGCAGTGTAATGACAAGAACATGAAACATTTCAAAAAGAGTGAACAGAAAGAGTGGTTACAAACACAAGAAAAAAATACATTTTGTGATCCGTCGACGTCGCAACACCTATGGGCGTACGGCACTCAGTGTGTTGCCTGAGGGGTGGCGTTACCTAACACGTAGTCGGACAGGTGACGTGGTGCCCTTCTGGGGCGCTGGGGCCTTCCTTGGGTAGGCGGGGTGGCGTCAGGCATCGGCTGTCCCGTCGTCGTGCGCCTGAACGCACGTGAGAGGGCGTAGGTGGCGCTGGTTCCTGATAGTGGTGCGCCCGCTGCCGTCCAGCCGCACCAAGTACTGCCTGGGTATCGTAGACTCCAGGACGGCGCCTGCGCGATCCCAGCGCCCACTGCCGGGGTCTTGGATGCGGGTCCGTGCGGGGCTCGAGGTTGTGGGCTGTTTGGTCATGCCGGGAGGCTGCACTGTCCCCAGAGCGGGCCATGGCCCGTTCGCGCTCCCGTAGCAGCCACGCCCATCGCTCGCTCACCTCATAGAGAGACGTGTCCACAGGTATGGACTAGACAGGTACACTACAGGTATGGACAGATATGCAGCATAGCGGCGACTTCTCGGAGACACACTCGCAGTACTGCTGCAAGACAAGGAAGCCAATACCCTGGCGGCTGTAGTCAGTGAGGACTGCCATAGGGCGCGATACATCATAGCAGCGCAGTCCTTCGGCCACCAATAGCCCAATAGTGTCTTTTGCGGAGGTGAAAAGCGCCTCCAACTGCTTGTCCCAGTACACTGCCTTCCCACCCGGCTTCTTGAGTAGCTCCCTGAAGGGCTCCATGACAGGGGCGCCAGCCAGGAAGGGCGCGACCTGGTTGACGAGGTCGAACCATGACCGCACGTCAGTCAGGGTGGGCTGGGCGGGCATCTTGAAGTCGGTTATGCTGTTGATGAGATCGCGGCTTGGCTGGTACTCTTCCCAGCCCCGGAGGTAGCCGGCAAAGGCGACGCTCCTCCTGCAGAGGCGGAACTTGTCAGGTCGCAGGGTGGCACCGCTCTCCATGCACCTCTGAAGAAAATCGTACGTGTGCCAGAAGGCGTCGCTGACGCTGCTGTCGTGGAGTAGAGTGTCGTCCACGCACTTGAGCTTCCTGGTCACGTCGGTGATGGTGTCATCAAAACGCTTTGTCAAAGCGTCCTGCGAAGCGCAGTGGTCAATGGGGGTGCGGCGGTAGCGGTAACGCCCCCATGGGGGGATGAATGCTGTGAGCTTGCGGCTCTCCTCGTCGAGGGGGACCTGGTGGTAGCCCGAATATGCATCTGCCACGGTCTTAAATGTATGTTTGGGCACGCTAGAGACGAGGTCGAAGCGCGGCCTGGTGTGGTGTGTCTCTCTGAGGCTTGCACGGTTGAGGAGCTGAAAGTCGACCGTGCGACGGGGACTTCCGTCTTTTTTTGGCACTACCACCATTCTGGAGCACCACTCGGTGGGCTCGCCTGCGGGCTCCGCCTCGATGATGCCCTTGTCAACATTGTCGTCCAGCTGTCGTCGTACCTCGTCAAAGAAGTGGAGCGGGACTGTGGCTGGGACGTGGACTGCGTGGGGGCGTGTGTCGGGCCGTAGGTGGACATGGTGTGGCGGACCGCTCATCTATGGTAGCGGCGTACGTCCCATGGCAAACACAGTGCGCCCGAAATGCTCCAAGAACCATTTCTTTAGGCAATCGACGTTCTCCTCTACAAGTTCGTAAGGTGGCAATTCCGGGCGAAGTGGGTCTTGTGGGGTGTCTGATGGTTCCACAGCACACACACTGGTGGGCGCTAGGGGGCGCGGGAAGGTGTGATGGACCAGGCGAAGGGCCTTGCATGCCTTGAGCGATAGGTAGAGTTGCTGCACGCCTTCAGCTATGTAGATGCACTCTGTGGTGGAGACAGTCCCCACGGAGACCTGACATGTGATGGTTCCCAGGAGGCGCATGCTGCCCCCGGCAACGTGGGTGACTGCCGTGGGTGTAGCCTGGAGCTGACGTTGGGATATGCCGAGGTCCCCCAACAGTAGGCGACCCGCCACAGACTCTTGCGCCCCAGTGTCCGCCACTGCTGTGTAGGGACACGTGGCGCGGGGGCGTGAGCAGCTGATCACCACGGGCAGCGACGCCGCCATCTCCACTCCTCCAACGATCACTGCACCGGAGGTAGGGGGGAAGTTCGAATGGTGGGCGGGCGAACGAGCGCCGCCCTGGGGGGTGAGGGTCGGACACAGGCGCCAGAAGTACCCCTTCTGGCCGCAGCAACGGCATGTCGCTGCAAACGCTCTGCACTGACGCCCACCTGTGCACTCGGAGTCCCCGCACGCTGTGCACCGCCTGCGTCCTCGCCGGACCCCCTCTTGGCGGGCTTTCCCTTGTCCGCCGGGCCGGCGCGCTGGGCCTGCTGCCGCCACCTCGGCCGGGTGTGGGGCCATGAAGGGCGGGGGTGACGGGTCAACGACCGCCACACCGGCTACGTAGCTCGAAGGTTGCTCACTCGCCTTTTCCGCGGCTTCAATAACTTCACACACACGAACTACCTCACTGAATGACTCGAGGCGTGGGAGGCAACGCAACACCCCCGCTTTCATGCTGCGATCACGTAGTCCCATCACTATTTTCTTGCTGAGCATGTACTCCTCTACGGAGCACTGGCACTCAGGGCACCTAAAGCCGCACTCATTTGCTTTGGCGCGGCACTGGGAGATATACGCACACACACTGTCACTCGATGCCTGTGCTAGAGAGAAGAACTCCGCTCACGCCCCGACAATACAGCGTGTACCGATCACCACGCTTCTCAGAACGTCGATTGCCTCCGTGGTTGAGAGCTGCCTGAACACGTGCTTGCCCAGGCGCGCGTCGATGCGCTGCTGCACCTCTGTGTTACAAAGGAGGCGTACATAGGGTGCAGCCGTCGGCGCCGCCCAGCCGCAGATGCTGCTGTAGTCCTCGACACTGGTGGCCCATGCCTCAAACGTTGCCGGCGACATGCTCACGGTCGCTCCCCCTGGTCCAGGCGGAGGAGGTAGTAGGCGCCGCTGCAGGGTCGTTGGCCAGAGTTGCTGCTGAGTGGCTGGAGTGATGTCAGGGCTTGGTGTGTAGCGCGTGGCGCGGTCCATGTAATAAGGCGGCGGCATTGACCACGTGGCTGCTTCCACCCGCCCGCCGTCTGCCGGAGGCGTCCCTACGCCGCCCATGCCTTCCTCCATGAACCCCTGGAGAAACTGCGCCATATTGGGGCTGGAGCACAGAAAGGCTGGGGGCGCGTTACGAGGTTTATTGAAGAACTTAACCTCTAAGTACAGAGAGGCGGCAGGACGACTGGTCACTGCCCCGGCTGGATCTGAACAGGCCGCCCCGGGTGACGCCAAGAAGTGGCGGGAAGTTGAGGGTTGCCGCACACCCCCACACCTAACCTCAATATAACCTTATATAACCTTACCAATAACCTCCTAGCGAGACGCCCGTCAGGGTGGCAAGGTTGGTAGAGACGTGAGCTTGCAATGTGCAGAGTCCCTGCGCATTCGGTCAGCGGTTCGAGTCCGCCTAGTTCGTGCTGACGTGGCGGCGCTTTGTATAGTCAATAACCTTGTAGTTGGTACTTGCAAAGTGTCTAGATAGGATGAAAATCTTATCTTATCCTAGCGAGACCTAAGGGCGGGAAAGAACTAGAATTTTACCAGGTTAGGTTATATTGAGTTAATATGTTATTAATTTTTTGGGTAGGGCCTCGCTACCGTAGATAACACTTTAGTCGCCAGCTGCAATAATGTCGCCAGCCGCCATATATTAAGAATTATAGCATCACTACTAATTTGTATGTGCTACTGAAGATGATACACAGTAGTTTATATCATGACTGTATAATCTACCCTGTTTCAGCGTAGTTTTATGCTTTGTATCTACAAGCATAATTATACGGTTTCAAATTTCACTAATCGGTTTTTTTTCGGGCGACGACTACGGCGGGAGAACACACTAAACATAAACACTAGATGGCGACCTTAGTGTAGCCCGTTATCAACGTCGCCACTCGGTTGTATTTTTGTAATTTGTTCATTTATAGCCATACTATGACACAGATGAAGACACAAAATGACACACTCTCCAGATAGCCCCTTATAACTTTCCTGAAATCATGAATGTATGTTAAGGCATAGGTATGGGCGTAGGTATGGTGTATTCCCTGGCAGAGGAACTTGGGCTTAATAGCACCAGTGGCCTGAGGGAGAGTCTACGGCAGGGGTAAAAAATAACTACCTGCAACGGATGTGTTAGAATTAGACATCTAGTTAGTAGAGGAGATAAACTGAGTTACAGTAGGGTTATTATAAATGATACCACCGGAGGTACTCGGAGGTGATTACTTTCATCCCTCAATTCAAGGGTGAATTCCTCAAACAAAGGTTAACTTCCCTGTACTGTCAATACCTGATTCCTCAGAGACTAGGAGTTCATGTGTTATACATCCTATAGCTCCTCAGAGGCTAGGAGTTCATGTGTTTTACATCCTAGGATGTATAACACATGAACTCCTAGTCTCTGAGGAATCAGGTAATGACAGTACAGGGAAGTTAACCTTTGTTTGAGGAATTCACTCTTGAATTGAGGGATGAAAGTAATCACCTCCGAGTACGTCCGGTGGTAGCATTTATAATAACCCTACTGTAACTCAGTTTATCTCCTCTACTAACTAGATGTCTAATTCTAACACATCCGTTGCAGGTAGTTATTTTTTTACCCCTGCCGTGGACATATATTTTGCTTATATAGCCATGTGAAGGGATTTTTAGTGATTATCTTGTCAGTTATTTCTTCTGTAGTTGCTTTAAATTTATTTACCACTATTGTTTCATAATTTCTTGTAATTTTTAATAATTTATTCGCTTCTCATATCATCCCTATATGCAATACAGTATATTAATTTCTCCTTTTAGAATTGCCTTACAGGCCAGGAGATGGGTGATATTATTTAACTTACTTAAAGTTTTACTTATGAATTTATAGACTCTTTAGCAAAGTTAGAAAGTGAGTGTATATAGGTATGTTACAACGAGAAAAAGTTCCTATAGCAACTTTTAAATAATTTAACTTTAAATAATATAACCTATCTCCTGGCCTGTAAGGCAATTCTAAAAGAAGAAATGAATATACTGTATTGCATATAGGGATGATATGAGAAGCGAACAAATTATCAAGAATTACAAGAAATTATAAAACAATAATGGTAAATAAATTTAAAGCAACTACAAAAGAAATAACTGACAAGTTAATCACTAAAAATCCCCTCACATGGCTATATAAGCAAAATATATGTGAAAGTTACTCCATTTCACCGTGCTATGCAAACAAGTGGCGTAATTAACATACATCTCATGTAATGTCAGCTAACGATGTGTTTGTACTCACTAAAAATCTTGTAATGTCTGCACGCCAAGGTTCACTCGTACAGCAGAGTCAGCAGTCAATAAGGGCGTTCCTCCTAGGGGGGTGTAACAGCGAGGAGGCAATTGTGTCATGTTGACGGGCTGTGGGCGCAGGCTGGCCTTGGGGCGCTGGGTGGGCGGGAGGTTGAGTGTGAAAGGACAGGCGATGTAACTCGCGTTCCGTCTTCATGATAACAACTCAGTCTTGTCCTTTCGTCCGTCTTTCCCGAAAAAAAGCCTTGTAACGTCATTGTCCTCTTGATACAGCTGAATCCCAATGCAATTTTATGCAGGAGGAAGTTAATGTAGCCTTATGGTTCTATTATACAGAGCAGAGAGGATTCTAAGGTGGGTATATGTGGATGAACAGTGTTTAACGATGAGAAAAGCTGCTGAACACGCTCTTTCTGAGGTCGTGAGGTCAGTGATGACAACAGCATTAATCAATCTTTCTCTCACTGTAACTCCCGTCACGCTTGTCTCTAAAGCTTTGCTCACTTGTTCAGTGCTTATTCCACAATACATCGTCCTCCCCTTACGTGTATTAGTACCATTACATGAAGGCATACTTATACTACTTATCGTTATCGTATTCTACCGTATGTTACCGATGCCATCAATTATGTTGTGACATATGGTACCGATGCCATCAATTGATGTTATGACATATGTTACCGCAGATGCCAATTTATGTTACCCATTTCTAAGCTTGATATTTACAGGTAACGGGATCTACCCATGTAAGATACAGGTCTATGACGTGTAGGGGTGATTACCAGTAATGCCCTCCTGATAGGCAGTCAATAAGGTAGTAATTGCAAGTGGTCGAGCGGTTTAAGTAAGTGTGTCTCAAAATAACAAAATCAAATAAATAAATAATTTCATTAAACTCTAAAAAAGCAGCACATGTCAATTTTGCGCATGTCAAGGGAGGTTGTTACAGCCATTTTCCGCTCCCAGCGCACATTTTTATTGATTTATAATACTATTTCAGCTGTAATCAGCTCCTATCACTTTTCAGAGGATTAAATACTCTCTGGTATTACCTGAGTTTATTAATAATATATATAATATATGCATATCTTAATGATGTGATCATTTGTAGTAAAGACCCGGAGTCAGATTTTATTAGCTGAGAAGCCGTACTCCTCAAGTTTAAAGAAGCAGGTCTTAAAGTTCAGATATAATTAATAAATTATATCTATATAACTGCCAGTGCGCTTGCTCACGCCCTCAGGGCCAATCTACTGTATTTTGTCCTTACTCATAACCTCGGGTATTATTAACCCTTTCACGCACGAAAAGTTTAATAAGTTTTTCCGTCCACTGCGACATCAGTCTGGGGTTCTCTAAGGGGCCGCGCGTAATGGCCTGACTCTGCGGCGAATGTTTTGGTTATGTTACCAATTTCAACCACGATTATTCTTTTTTCCTGGCATTATTATATATCGTTCGTTTCGCAAGAGATTATTCTGCCTTATGAAAGACAAAAATAACAAGAAATGCAAGTAAATAGCGGAGTTTAACGACTTACAAAAAACATTGAGTAAAGAGAAATAAGAAATACTTACGTTCACCACATCGTAGCTCGATACTTCCTGAGTCAACTTTTTATGGTTTATATGCCAATAATAGCGGATTTTTATGAGGATTCCAACGCTACCATTAGAATTTTCATATGGCCAGTAGTTTTTGAGAAAATGGAGGAAAACTGAAACACATGTTGGAAGACGGATTAGGCTACAAGTATGGCTTACCCGGCTCGGGACACGTTTTAATGGGACGGGCAGTCCGCGCTGACAGGCTGCCTGCTGAGAGTTAGCTGGAACACAAGCCCTTATCACTTCAAATCCACCCTCACGAGCGGGTTGACAATTAGTTTATTTTATAGGCCTAGCTAGGATCTTTGACTCAGTAAATGTTGACGCGATTCTGATAAATACTTTATTTTTTGCCAATGTTTTTATCTTTTTTGACGCAGTTCGCGTCAAAAGCTCAGATGTAGATGGGCCCGTTTTGACGCGATCGTGTCACCGTGCGTGAAAGGGTTAAGTGACAACGCAGTAGAGTTTCACAACGCACATTTTAATGAATTTGCAGGGATTTTAACACAGTCCTAACAGCCTTTGAGTTCAGTTTGTTTTCTAATAGCTCAGATTTGAATACTGCTGTAAAGGACTCTACCAATATATTTATGTGCATTATCCTTATAGCATTACTTTTGTTATATAAACCATTATTATAGTGATTCCTCTTTGCTATGTTGTCATGGAAGCCCTCACCTTGTATAGGCTATTTTTAGGAGCATTAACTGCAACACCGAGACTCTTTAGTACACAATGTTGTAACATGGTTAGTAGGGTACGCCGTATAGCAAAAATTCTTTTTCTCAACTTTGGCATGCCAATTTCCTATGTAAAATGGAATTCTAAGACGATTTTATCTGTTTCCATTTTTGCATTTGAGCAATTCTTACTATGCAAAATCGCACTTTTATATTGGACCCTTATCGAATAATGCTTAAATGAGTACGCAGTATCCGGTTGGCCCTGTTTATTGCATCATGCACCAATATGAGTTCCAAATGACTAGCGTGGTAAGCTCTTTCTGATCAGTTGGTTCATCAGGCACTACATCACAGTGTCACAGCCTCTACGTTGGTCTCGAACGTGTCCATCATGTCCTTCTTAGACCTGAAGCAGGGCATGGTCTCCCGGTGGTGGGCCCGAGCCCGGATGAACCCGTCTCTGGCCTGCTGCCCCACCACTGCTGCCGCAGCCTCTGTCACCTGCTTCACGACTCTTTCGGTGCTCTGAGTGTGGATAGAGAACTCCGGAACCTCGTACGGCTTGACCAGGATCTCCTGGATCTGATCCCCGGACAGTGAACAGGTGAATGCCGGCTTGTGCACCTGGCCAGGCTGCCAGCTGATCAGTGTCTGCAAGCTGGTGGCTGACAAGTTCAGCTTGGGTGCGATGGGAGGTCTTACACTGGTGTCCCCATACTCCTCGCCAGCCCTCAGCTTCAAAATCTGGGTCACGGCGAACCTGCGGTCGTCCTCACTCTGACTCGCCATCAGCGAGAGGAGGACACATTCTGAGTGTGCGAACCATGCTCCTGTCCGCACGTAGAAGGTCACAGCTGTTTGGACCTTCTTGGGCTGCGACCTCATCACTCTGAGCTACGTGAGGATGTGCTTGGGGCCGGCCTCTAGTCTGTGGTGAACCTTGATGTCGTAGTAGAGTTTGAAGTACACCTGCAGGCAGTACTTGACTAGGATTTCCAGGATGTTCAGTTCTTTGCCAGTCAGTCCATGCTTTCTGGTCCACATGTACACGAGCGACTGGGCTGTGGTGAGCCATCTGGAGTGGGACACCTTGCCACACTTGATCTCCTGAAGCTCGGACGGGAGAACGCCCCGCTTCACAGCCTAGACCAGCTGGTAGGAGACCTGCTGGTCAGTGGACATGTTGACCAGGATATACTCCGGTATCTCCGTGAGATCTTCACCGCCTGGCACTCCTCTGAACTCTGCGTTGTACTGCATCTCATTCACGCTGGACAGTAGACTGCACACTGGACCCGTGAAGCCAGTGTCAGATGAGGTAGGCCCGTCGATGCTGGTGATAAAGTGGCGCAGGGGCAACTCGTTTGTGTGCAACACGCATATACTCCAGAAGAGCTTGCGTCCCAGCATCTTCTCTAAATGGGCGTGAGTACCACCCTTCCACCCCGTGTTGGCCCTAGTTGAGTCACCTTGCAGTACGATCAGTGAGTCGGTGGAGTCGTATGTCACCAGCAGATCATAGAGAGCCTGAGCCACCTTGAACGCAGGCTTCTCAGGTGGCACCGGGTCCTCTGGTACAAAGTGCCAAAGGTACCTTCCAGATGGCTCCTCTGTCACTGACACATGCTCCTCCCTGATCAACCTTGGGTGCAGTGTCCCATAGCTGTCGGGCACCATCGCCCTGGTCTTGTCCTTCCTCCCATCGTAACCCAATCCAACTATTTTGGTAGCCTGGTGCTTCCCCTGGTCAAGGTCCCTGGCCGATGCCATGGCATCCTGCCTGGCCCTCCTCAGCTTGTTAGTATCGCAGACCAGATACGACATGTCTGGAGAGAGGTGGCCATCAGCGATAAGGTCCTGGAGGAATCCAGAAGCCAAGGCAGCAGCAGCAGTGGGCGGAACGTCGAACCGGATGCTTGCCAGCGCCAGGTTCCGGACTGGCATTGTGTTTCTTCTTGCAACTGGCCTGTCCAAGTACTGCATCACAAGGGGTGCCAGGGACCCCAGCCTCTCCCTGAGCAGTCGGTCTACCAGTATGGCAGCCTCCTGTTGCTCCTGCCTCTTTCCTTTGAGTGGCAGGGTGAACGACTCCTCCGTCCGATCCTCAGAATCCTGGTGATCTTCAGCCTGGCCCAGGAACATCTGCTCCTGCAGCTCAAGACGTCTGACCTTTTCATCTTTCTGCTTCTGCGTATTCAGCTTAGCCTCCTCTTCCAACTGCTTTCTCTTTGCTGCTTTCACTTGTCTATGCATCTCATTCTTGTCTACCCCTGTCATCATCATTGCACTCTCCTCCCGAACTTTTGATCCTCTGGTAGTACAGCCACTCCAGGTCTAAAGTAAGGACTTTGCTGGCCAGGGGGCAGTCACACTGCACGTGTGCTCTCGCGTGGCACAGCTGGGGGTTGGAGCAGTGGGATTCCTGGTCCTTGCAGAGGAAGATCGTGTGAGGGCAGGCCGTTATGTCAAACAGCCTGTCCATATTCTTCTCCACGAATTCCTTTACTGCTTTAGTTGCTCTGTCTCTCACCACTTCACTAACCTTCTTCCAAAAAGTATCTATCCTTCTGGTCACGGACCAGTCAATAACAACCACTGGAGTTGCAAACTTGGCGTTTGATTTCTTTCACTGGGCAAGCACCATGGGGGTCAGATCCTTCGCTATGTCTCTCACTGGGTACCCCCGCTTGTCAATACCCTCCCGGATGCCGCTGAGTTCTTGGAGAAGGATTCCCCTCTTCATCACGCCGCGATACGTAGGCACCTCACTCTCAGCAAACTCTCGTCCACCGCCAACAAAGGCGGCCAACTTGGATCCAGAGCTCTGTCTAGTTGCGGGCTTCGACCCACTTGGTTTACAAGGAGAAGCCATCCTGAAAAAGACGATCAAGAATTGATGATAGGTGCAAATGAAACCGTTACTTTAGCGGGGCTAAGCTATGCTTTGCATATAAATATAAAAGTCCATTTTTGCATAGCAAGAAGTGCTCAAACCAAAAAGTTGAAGCGGACAAACCACCCTTAAAATTCAATTTTACATAAGAAAACACCCTGCCAAATTCGAAATAATCTATATTTCACTTTTCATTGGACCTACGGCGTACCCTAAATTGGTTAGGTATCTGTCTGTAGACCATCGCGAGGACGCGATCGGGTAGTTGACCGAGCGATGTTATGGCACTGGATATATTATACTGTAGTATGTGTATGATGAAACATATACAGTATGTTATCAGAATGTATTCATGTTGGAGGTGTATGCACGTGTGTCTGCCTCTTTCAGCAACAAAGCTGTTATTGTGTTGCTCGGACAGACACTACCTCTTCGATAATGTTGACATTGATATAATCGTGTTGTTCCGCTGCTGCTTGCATTCTTGAGAAGCATAGTCAGTGTTTTGTGTGTGCCTGTGGATTAAAAGCCACTTATCTTAGTTGATAAGCAAATGCACACATGGACAGACACAACTAACGTTGGGTGTGTTTGCGTCATCGCCGTGTGAACAGCGACCTTCTCATTCCACGCACTCAGCAGTTCCTGTATAAACAACTGTTCAAGAAAGAAACCTTACTTTATAAGGCGCGGCCGAGGGGCCGGAAAGTCAGAAGAGGGGGAGACGCGATACCAAGCGCTCCTAAGCTAAGACTCCATGTGAGTCTGAGTGTGTGCTCACTCACCTGTGAGTGAGTGAGTACTTGTCACGATATTCATTGTTCTGGCCTGTCTATTAAGACTTAAGCTTCCTTGGCCATTTGTAAAGAACCCGTGACTTTGTATTGTAAACATAACCTTATAGTGTACATAGTATATATATATATATATATATATATATATATATATATATATATATATATATATATATATATATATATATATATATATATATATATATATATATATATATATATATATATATATAATATATATATATACACAATATATATTTATAATAATAGTATTGTCTCAATCGATTCCTTGGCACTTACTTTACTTACTTACAATACTTATACGTTACTTAAATCAGCAAGCCTTACTTAAACCCGTTCGACCACTTGCAATTACTACCATATTGATGAATACCTCTGGGCAGCAAACCAAGTATAACTGCCTATTAGGAGGGCATAACTGGCAATCACCCCTACACGTCATAGACCTGTATCTTACACGGGTAGATCCCGTTACCTGTAAAATAACAAGCTTAGAAAAGGGTAACAATGGGTGTGGTACGTGTTGCCAGCCTCACCCAGTTGTATTACTGCGGAATTAGCGAGATAGAGAAGCTGGCAAGGTTAGTAGAAAGATGTCACGTAGCTTATTTTCATCTCTTATAAATAGATGGTAACATAACAGATATTTATATAGAGTAGATATATTATCAGTTTATACTATGGCAGAAACATTACTTGCTCTTTACTATATGTTTAATAGTGGAGCAGATGTATAAGCATGATAGATAAACGAGTAATTGACACCCGCATGAGGGAGGCAGCGGCGGCTCACTGCCGCCGGCGACTACAGACGGGGAGAGGAGCGATAGCCTTTGCCATGGGAGGTAACGGAGGTTGGTACAAGGACTCCTACCCATTTCTATATTTGTATATATTGTAGATTTACATAATTATACTATCTAAAGAACCATGGCGTCTCTCAGAGACGGGATTGAGCCAGGGTAAAGAGCGGAGATTGTAGACAGGGACTCCTGTAGCTCCATATTTCGTGAAGTGTATATTTTGTAGATTAACACAATTATACTAGCTCAATTACCCTGGCGTTTCTCTACATCCTCACGAAACCACTGATTAACATTCCAACGTAAACAGATTGATTGAAACGTGAGTTACTGGACATTGATTCATCTACCTTCAGGGTGAGTTACCTGTGTGAGTAGAATTCGCGCGTAAAGGAATATCCAGAACATGTCGAAATGTAAGTATTAACGCCACCAGACGTCTGTAAAAAAAAACCGTTGTCCTGGCGACTTTACTGTTATCTACGGTAGGAGGTTATTAGTATGTATACGTCTTCAGTGTTGTGATATTTCCTTTGGGGAGTCATGTATTGTTTACATTCTGACTGTGCATTATGATCGGCTAACACTCTCAAAGGTTGATGAAATCTTTCTTCTGATTGGCCAAGCGACAGTCTGCTGGGTTCCATTCCGCATGTTCGGAACGGAATGGAACGGGGTTTGAGATCGCATCATCGTGAGCTAAGAACATTCGGACGGTCCTTTGAAAATACATTTTCGTGGTGTTCGTAGCCCAAGATCAAAGATGGCCGCTAAGAACACTCTAAGATGATCTTATAGGCGGAGAGTTACGAACGTTCGAACATCCTGCCCCAGGGTAGAATAAGAAGTAACGTATTCAAGCTGGAAGTGTAAATTTGAAAAATAAATAGGGAAAAACTGGTTCACAAATTGGGTGGTAAATGATTGGAATGGACTCAGTCGTCAGGTGGTTAGTCAGTCAGGAAGTCAGTCAGTTAGTCAGGCGGAGTCATTAGGGAGCTTTTAAAAGGAGGCTGGACAATTTCATGGATGGGGATGAAAGGTGGATGTAGGTAGTGTTAAGTAACAGAAACTACCACGTATAGGTCTCGCGGCCTCTTGTAGCTTCCTTATGTTCCTATGTTCTTATTCTAACTTCTGTAGGCCCCCGTCTTAGATAGGTTTTCTGTGTTGCATCACGTTTTCTAAGACGGACAAGGCGCCGTCGCACTAGCCATTTTCCGTCTGCACCATTGAAGAGCTCTTGAGGATAGACATAAGTATTCTTATTCTAACGCAGTGCTGGGAGAAAAGAACACAAAGAAGACAAGGAATTAAGATCCCAAGTAAAATAGCCAAGGGAAGAGTTGACAAGATTGTTAACTAAGGAGACGAAGTTGATGAGGACCTATGAAGCGATACTAAGCGTCAAAGGTCACAAGAAGAAGATACACATACATAGTGCAATACTCTCCCTACTCCCAAAATATATGGTTCTATGTAAATTCCTATTGTAAAAACTCCGACAGAACAGGAGGGAGACTATCAGAAGCGGCAGGAGAGCAGCATTACTCAGGCGTGGCATCCAAAAAGCACTTCACTTGAGAGCTGTGACATTGAGATTCTGCGGTGGTGGCCAGCGGTCAGGGTGTGAGGGACGGCCTGCTCCTCCTAAGTAGCAATTACTGATGACGCAGATGAGTGTTGACTGTGACGAAGCCTCATTTCCCTTGCACAAACCACCTCATGAACACCTCACTGTAGCTCATTCGCCTCGCAGTCTTCTCGTCACCACACCTCACTACGACCTTTGCCTGTCTCCCGCTACGACTACGACTACGAACGACCTAGCCCCACCGAGTACCTGTTATATACCTCAACTTTCATTAATTCTTGGTTTGACTTTGACCTGAAAATATCGATAAGAGTACATGATTGACTCGAAAATAAGTACTCTAGCTGTTTTTCCTTGAATTTCTTTTTTATTCTTATTTTTATATTTTTGCTATGTAACATTATCGTCATTTAATTATGAATCATGAACCTCGGCCCGCCAGGTTCCTTTGACCTGACACAGTCTGTCTCTGCGATCACTGGCTTATTCATCATGACATCCTCCATCCCCATCATCCCCATCACCATTACTAATATTATCACCACAAACACTACTTCAACTCCAAACAACACCACCACCGTCACCACCACACAACAACAACAACCACCACCACCTTCACAACACCACTACCACAACAGCAACTACCACCACCTTAACAACACCACCACCACCACCACCATAACAACAACAACACAACACCACCACCACAACAACAACCACCACCTTAACAACCCCACCACCACCATCACAACAACAACAACCACCACCACCACCACCACCTTAACAACAACAACCACCACCGTCACCTTAACAACAACACCACAACAACAATAACCATCACAACAACAACAATAACCACCACCACCACCACCACCACAACAACAACTACTACTACTACTACAAACCGCAGCCACCTTCTCCAATGCAGCTTACCTTAAAACTCCTCGGGCTGGACTGAGGTCATATAACTCTCACCTTCCTTCGTTTCTCGGTTTTATGGCAATTTCGTGGGCGCGAACACTCGTCTTTACGCCAGTTCTTGCGTCACTTCGCTCGCCAGACCCTGTTGAAGGGAAGCATCGCAGGGACGTTACTCTGCACGTGTTCTTACTTTCGCTTGTACCGCTGCGTCCTATATATTACAAAAGTACTTAAATAACGGTTGTGTTGTGGGGTACTGGGTAGTAAGTTAGAGGCAAGGATGTCATGCACGGCTTGCCTTAGTTATGCCTTGCCTTGCCTTACCTTAAGTTGCCTTGTGCTATGTGCTTAAGGGATAGATGCTTAGGACTGTTGTGTACTACCGTCAATAACATCTATAGTCGCCACTGCACTAATGTCGCCAGGCGCCATGTACTACGAATTTTAGCATCACTACAGATTTGTATGTACCACCAGTAGTTTATAATTATGTACGTGTCTTCAGTGCCACATACAAATCTGTAATGGTGCTAATATTCGTATATTATAGCGCCTGGAGACATTAGTGCAATGGTGACTGGTTTTATTGACGGTTGGCCTTTTTTCACATACCAGTTTTCCTGTATTATCTATAATGACATCATCGTTTGTGGAGATGAATCATGAATGCATAGAGAAAACGTAGGAAAACGCTTGTTGTACTACCAATACTGAATGACAAATGAGACAAGACCGCAAGCTGTTGTTATACTGGTACTATTATGTATACAGTATACACCTACTACATAATACAATACATGGCAATGACGGCACCATTGAGGGTTAGACTATATTTGATGGTGACGAAAAGGTAGAAATTACTGTTGAAATTGTTGTTACATTGGTATATATATAATATATAGATATGCAGGTTTTTCACATTGACAATGATTTTAAGAGAGAGAGAGAGAGAGAGAGAGAGAGAGAGAGAGAGAGAGAGAGAGAGAGAGAGAGAGAGAGAGAGAGCGAGAGCGAGAGCGAGAGCGAGAGAGAGAGAGAGAGAGAGAGAGAGAGAGAGAGCGTGTTACTCCCGTAGAGTTATACACCTACTTGCTGACTGGTAAATCATTTACATTTATATTATTATCCCAAATATAGTTGAATATATTAATCAAACCCTTGAAATGTTTTCATTCTTCCAATGAGCTATTCATAAAATTCCCTTGAATACCCTTACAGTTGAATAATATTTTCCATTGCATTATAAATTTTCTTACAACTTCTCTACCTTATATACCTCTTATAGCTTTTAAAAATCATATGGTTACAATTTCATTATGTTTGATTAAATGCAGAGCTTATTAGCAGTATTTATGTACATGGCAGCGGAGAAGAAAGTTTGGTGTCTACCCGTGGGTTTGGCAGGACAGATGATTCACATTTCCAGAGCCCCACCACCCAGTGCTCACCAATAACGAGACTGTTGCAAGGGTGGCTGAGTAATGCGTGGCTGGTCGGGGTATTTTTACAGGCGTAATGTTTCGTCACAGTGAGTTATAAACCTCGTACTCTGGCTGGGAGCAAAAGAATGGCGAGGGAGTGTGCGTAGATTGGTATGTGGGGTTGCGCTGTAGTCACCCGCTCGCCTTTTGTCTTACTCATCCGCTTATGCTCATGAAAAGTCGCGTATCAACACACACACACACACACACACACACACACACACACACACACACACACACACACACACACACACACACACACACACATATACACACACACACATACACAGTCACACACACACACACATACACATACACACGCATTCACATACACACACGCATTCACATTGACCACTGGACGTTTTGTTTCTTTACTGATGATGAATAGAGTTTTGCTGGTTTCCCATTCACACACACACACACACACACACACACACACACACACACACACACACACACACACACACAGACACAGACACAGACACACACACAGACACAGACACACACACAGCACACAGACACACACACACACACACACACACACACACATCTGCCCATATACAGAGGAGGCCTAATCATATCCCTGCCCCATCATCAAGGTCATTGCCACACGCCATAAGGAAGAGGCCCGAGCAGAGAAATTGTTCGAGTGATCTTTATTTTGCTTTTTTTTTATAGTTTCTTGTGCAGTTAGCATCAATAATTGGCCGTAACATGTAGGTAGGAGTTCCTTATGAAGATATCAGCGTGTATATAACGTCGTATAGTCTGTGTTTTAAAGCCTTATACATGAATGGTAGGTTGTTATTTCCTCTAATATACTCTAGGAGTAGCTGTGTGTCTTGTCTGTCTGTCTGTATTGGTTAGCCAAAACTGTAAATTCAATTTTCATGTAGGTTAAAAAATCGCAAATAAATTGTAGGTGGTAAGCGGTTTGGTCACATGTCGATTGAATAATTTTGAAGGGGGATTTTGGGCTAAAAACACTTTTAAAGTATTAGATTACAGGAAGAAACTCTACGGTAACGCTATGTCGCATTTAACTAACTCCGTAGACTCATGAACTTACCGTTTGTGTGCGTGTGTGTGTGTGTGACGTGTGCGTGTGTGTGTGTGTGTGTGTGTGTGTGTAGGCATGCATGCATGTGTGTGTGTGCATATGTGTGTGCGTGCGTGCGTGCGTGTGTGTGAGTGCGTGTGTGTGTTTTGAGTGTTTGCATGTATGTGTGTGCGTGTGCGTGTGCGTGTGCGTGTGCGTGTGCGTGTGCGTGTGTGTGTGTGGTCGATATTCTAATATACCCACGCACGGCCAACTCTACGTCAGCCTGTCAAGGGTTGTCTGTTCTGATGCCATCGAAGTGTTGGCACCCCGTGGAATCACACGGAACGAGGTCTACCCCGAGGTACTTTGACCAGTGACCAACGACAGCAACAACACGATTGAAGTTTGCACTCACATTGTTGTCTAAAATATACTACTACTACAACATCAATACATGGGCCCGAAGGGTCCACAAGCACGTGCTTACTCAATAGCATATGTCAAATAGTCTGTTTTAAAGTCCTTTACATGAATGGGAGGTTGTTATTAACATTGACTCAATAGGATTGTCATAGTCTGTGTTTTAAAGTCCTATACATGAATGGGAGGTTGTTATTTTCATTTACTCAATAGGATATATCTTTATACGGATAAATCGATGAGACACTTTATTTAGTAGAGTTTGTGGGTCCTTCCTTCCCTGATAGTGCCATTTGGTATCAATACAAGACTAAGGCGACAGACACCTTTCTTCACGACCCGGTAAGACTACTTCATTATTTTAGGAACGCAAGCCTCGAACGCAGCCCCGCAATGCTACTGGCTTAAGAAGGTTTAAAAAAGAAGTATATATGAAGGTCGATTTCTGATGATTTTTTGGTTTTTATGCTCAGTGGACAAGGCTATTTATGGTTCATTAGATGTTACTTTAAAGATTCTTAGCTACTTTAAAAATAATATTATGAACCACTTTTAAAGAAACGGACCAGCACTGAGTAGAATAGTTGTTGTGTCATCATAATATTTAGTGTATATTAATGTAGTGTTGAAGTATTGTTCGTAAAGTGTTAAGCTTGATCACTGTGTATGCGCCGGCGATCATAATAATTCAAGTGACTTGCTGGTAACATGTACTACACACACCAAGCATGAAAACATAAAACTTTTTTGACATCATCCGAGGCTGAGTTTTTTTCTTCTTCTTTTTATTAATATTAACACCAAACTTTATTGTATTATTTAGTTGTCATAAAATCCCGAGGACAACGTTTTTACACACCACATAAATATCAAGACAAGAGCTGTAATTATCATCTCCTGCCCTGTCTCATATTCTTTGAGGACTTTAAAAGAAAGCAGATGGAATAAAAAATAAGCTCCAGAACGTAACCATTGCCCTGGGAGGTGTGACGTCCACGGCCACGTAATGAGCCTGAGGTGTGGTGGAAGGATGTGCTCAGTCGGCCGCCAGCACCCAGGGAAGGAACACGCGCCTCGCTCACCTCTTCGGACACATACCCAATAAGGTAGGAACTGGTGGAAGAGAGAGTGATTGACACATATATATCAATGTTTAATATTCTCATCTGGGACATCGAATATAGTTTTTCGTGAACAAATATATGATAGTTTTGAAGGTGATTCCAAATGCGAATGTTTCAATTGTATTTTATCTTTTTGCAGACCGATTTGTACTCTCAAGATATCATACAAATTACTTCCCTGTGACCTGACATCCACCACAAGGCTCTGGGCATGCAAGGGAGCGCGTGTCCAGCCGGTGGTCAATCTTTGGTCCCCTGTCACTGCTGAGGCGACACACGCGTGCAGCGATGACGAAACTCCAGGCGGTGATGGCGAACATGCAGCAAGTTAGAGACGCTGTGGACGGCAACAACAACGAGGGGAGCGACCAGAGTGCCATGTCTTCCGGTGGCTGCGGAGGAAAGTACTTGCTGCGCCCTCGTTCTGTTCGAGCACGTCGTCGGTGTGACAGTGAGTGGAGTCTACAAGATCATAGACGGCAGAAATCCCGCCCAGCCCCGCTATCAAAATACCGCAGGAAAACGGCCAACACACGCGAGAGGTGTCGCATGCGGCAGATCAACACAGCCTTTGAGAAGCTCAGAAAAATACTTCCTGCCTGTGGAACCCCTCGCGCCAGCAGCTCCAGCTCCGAGATGACTAAGATCACCACGCTGAAGTACGCTTGTGAATATATTAGATCCCTTCAGGACATCCGTGACCAGACAGTGACTCAGCACCGCCTAGAAGGGGAAAGCCCAGGCCAGGAGAGCAGCTGTCCATGGATGTTTTCTGGGGTGCTTGACGACGCCCCACTGCTTCAGGGTGCCACAGGGAACACTCGTCATGCCTCTCTAGGCAAGATCCAGCCTCTAGGCGTTCAAAATGACCCCGAAACGGATCTTATGTCACTGTTGTGTGACTCAACAGACTCTGGGATATTCGACGACGGCTTAGGGTCGTATTTATCTCCGCTGAGTGAGGCGGACGAAGTGACGCTGCTGCTGTTAGGTAGTGACCCGCCTTCCCGGCACGACCAGACACACGCCCAGTTTGCCGTGTGCTGATAGTGACGGTTTAGTGGCTTGTCAAAAAAGACTACGCTGATGTTTGTGTCACTGGTAAGGAAAAGAGACTGCGGAACGGAGGATATATTATGAATACAAACTCGAAGTGTGGATTGAAACGAAAATACCAAGGTTGATGCGTGTTTTTTTTAAACATAAAAAGAAAGTACATTGCTTGTGCAGGATAAAAGCGTTTGCAGGTTTATTAGATGGATTGATACAGATCGCCGAATCAACTAACCAGACAAGAAGTCTGCCAGTAACTGGGCGGCATTGACTGTCATCTATGTTATAATATCATTGTGCAAAGAAACTGAATACTACAGTGTAAGGAGTATCATAGTATCTGTGAAGCATGTAAGTAATTCAAATAGAAAATAAAATAATTTACTCGTAAGAAAAATGGTGTGTTTGATGAAAGGGCGTGGAGGAAGGCTATCTCTGTAGTGTCTCGGCTGAACTATAAAACATTGTGCTGCAGCTGTGTCGCTCCAGTGTGTGAGCCACGGTGTGGACTGACAGGGCTGGCTGGCGTGTTTCTGAGGGGCACTACTCAAATCTAGTCAGAGCGTGCGTGCCACATGGGAGGGGCGGCGGGATGTGGTGGTTCATAGCAGTTATGTGCTGACGCCGACTCGCCAGGGTTGACAAAAACGTTGGTGTTGTAGGATCTGTATGTAATGTTACAGTTGCTGATAATTCTCCATGGGTTATACTTTGTTAATAAAGTCAACTGTTCTTTACCATTTGATTATTTTCCATTCTTGACGCAGAAAAATATTATTTGATTACCGATTCATTGATTCTGGAGATTGACAGGAAAACACGGAGATAATGAATAAAGAAGCATATATTTTTTTTCCTTCTCTCTCTCTCTCTCTCTCTCTCTCTCTTCTCTTCCTCTCTCTCTCTCCTCTCCTCTCTCTCTCTCTCCTCTCTCTCTCTCTCTCTCTCTCTCTCTCTCTCTCTCTCTCTCTCTCTCTCTCTCCTCTCTCTCTCTCTCTCTCTCTCTCTCTCTCTCTCTCTCTCTCTCTCTCTCTCTTCTCTCTCTCTCTCTCTCTCTCTCTCTCTCTCTCTCTCTCTCTCTCTCTCTCATGTGTGTGTGTATATTAAAAGTGTGTTTCAGGCTTCACCATTCATTGCGTTGTGGCGGTGTTACAAGGCTGAACAGAATCACCCTGGTCCAGGATATATGCGTCGCTCAGTCACGCAGCAGGCAATGATTCAGTCCGCCGTAGAGGAAAGGATTGCATGAATAAGAACGACTGATTAGGGGAACATTGAAATATATCCCAGTATGTGTGTATAGACATATATTTATTCATACTTAGATTTGCATATAAATGTATCAATATAGTAATTATCTTCTCTATGTGAATGTAATAATGAAGGTGGAGATACGAAGATATCAGTAGCAGTGTTAACGTAAGGAATTATCGATGACCCGAACACTCAGATACACAAAAAAAGCTGTTATTATAAGTGGCTAAGAAATATTTATGAACAGAGGCAACGATCATCAAGCTGATAAATAGATGACCTTTTCTTGTTTAGCTATTGTTTACTAGTAAGGTAATATATAATAATATCTAGTGAGTTGCATTTAACATTCTTTAAAAGGCTACAGGCGCTATAAGCTACAACGTAAAAAAAAAAAAAAAAAAAAAAAAAGAAAAAAAAAAACATGCGACTTAGGCACTGACAGCAGCTGCCACGCCCTGCCCTGTATTTTACGCCCGTCCAGCACATCCCAAACAGCAGCTGCCACACCCCTACCTGTGCCTTACGCCCTCACAGCACATCCCTCACAGCAGCTACCACGCTCCTTCCTGCGCCTCACGCCCGTCCTGCACATCACTCACAGCAGCTGCCACGCCCCTGTCTGTGCCTTCCGCCCGTCGAGCACATTCCTCACAGCAGCTGCCACGCCCCTTCCTGCGCCTTAAGCCCGTCCAGCACATCTCTCACAACATCAGCCACGCCCCTTCCTGTGCCTTACGCCCTTACAGCACATCCCTCACAGCAGCTGCCACGCCCCTTCCTGCGCCTCACGCCCGTCCAGCACATCCCTCACAGCAGCTGCCACACCCCTTCCTGCGCCTTACGCCCGTCCAGCCCATCCCTCACAGCATCAGCCACGCCCCTTCCTGTGCCTTACGTCCGTCTTCACACCTGTCACAGTACATTCCTCACAGCATCAGCCACGCCATTTCCTGTGCCTTACGTCCGTCCTCACACCCCTCACAGTACATCCCTCACAGCAGCTGCCACACCCCTTCCTGCGCCTTACGCCCGTCCAGCACATCCCTCACAGCAGCTGCCACGCCCCTTCCTGTGCCTTACGCCCGTCCAGCACATCCCTCACAGCAGCTGCCACGCCCCTTCCTGCGCCTTACGCCCGTCCAGCACTCCCTCACAGCACTGCCACGCCCCTTCCTGTGCCTTACCCGTCCAGCACATCCCTCACGCAACTGCCACGCCCCTTTCCCGGGCCTTACGCCCGCCCCAGCACATCCCTCACAGCAGCTGCCACGCCCCCTTTCCCGTGCCTTACGCCCGTCCAGCACATCCCTCACAGCAGCTGCCACGCCCCTTCCTGTGGCTTAAAACCCCCCCCCAGCACATCCCTCACAGCAGCTGCCACGCCCCTTCCTGTGCCTTACCCCTCCAGCACATCCCTCACAGCAGCTGCCACGCCCCCTTCCCGTGTGCCTTACGCCCGTCCAGCAATCCTCACAGAAACTGCCACGCCCCCTACCTGCGGGCCCCCACGCCAGTCCAGACATCCTCACAGCAGCTGCCACGCCCCTTCCGGTGCCTTACGCCCGCCAGCACATCCCTCACAGGAGCTGCCACGCCCCTACCTGCGCCTCACGCCCGTCCAGCACATCCCTCACAGCAGCGGCCACGCCCCTCCGCGCCTCCCACGCCCGTCCAGCACATCCCTCCCCAGCAGCTCCACGCCCCCTTCCTGTGCCTCACGCCCGTCCAGCACATCCCTCACAGCAGCGGGCCCCGCCCACCTGCGCCTCACGCCCGTCCAGCACATCCCTCACAGCAGCTGCCAAAGCCCCTACCTGCGCCTACGCCCGTCCAGCACATCCCTCACAAGCAGCGGCCACGCCCCTACCTGCGCCCCACGCCCGTCCAGCACATCCCTCACAGCAACTGCCACGCCCCTTCCTTGCCTCACGCCCGTCCGCCATTTCCCCCACAGCAGCTGCCACACCCCTACCTGCCCTACCCCGTCCAGCACATCCTCACAGCAGCTGCCACGCCCCTTCCTGTGCCGTACGCCGTCCAGCACATCCCTCACAGCAGCTGCCACGCCCCTACCTGCCCTTACGCCCCCTCCAGCACATCCCTCACAGCAGCTGCCACGCCCCTTCCTGTGCCTTGCGCCCGTCCAGCACATCCTTCACAGCAGCTACCACGCCCCTTCCTGTGCCGTACGCCCGTCCAGCACATCCCTCACAGCAGCTGCCACCCCCCTTCCTTCCCTTTCCGCCCGTCCAGCGCATCCTTCACAGCAGCTCCCAAAGCCCTTCCCTGTGCCGTAGGGGGCCCCGTCCCCAGCAAAATCCCTCACACCCACCCTGCCCGCCCCCCTGTGCCTTACGCCCTAAGGCACATCTTCAAGCCCCCCTCCTGGCTTTAGAAAAGGGCATCGAAACCCCTTTTGCGGGATGGTGAGTGATTTCTTCCTCTTGCAACTAATGAAGCAGAGAGACTTATGTGGAAACCAACGAAATCAGATTTGGACGAGAGGGTAAACTGTGTCTGTCGTGATTTTAAATTTTCCCAAAGTAACCCGGTTTTTTGGGGCTTACGGGGTTTTCTGAGGGTGTCTGGTGGGGGTGAGCTATTAACAAACCTTCTTGAATGTGTAAGGGGGAGGGGGGGTTAAACAAAAAAATTTTTGACCCCCCACTCCTCGTTTGATGGACAAGCCGTCCTCCCTGCCCCCAAAAACCCCAGCACGAAAAAACTCCCCCTCTCTTTTCTCTTTTTTTAAAGCATCTTCTGACGGGCTCAAGTGGGCCCTGGTCCTCCCCGCTGGAGGCCCCCAAAAAAAATTTCTTGAATGTGTTATGGGGGGGTGAGCTATTAACAAACTTCCCTTTAAAGTGTAGGTGAGGGATTTAGCTAAATTTAAAAACCTTTTTTTTAATTTTGGGGATGGTGGGGGTGAGGCTATTAAAAAACCCTTCTTGAATGTGTTTTTGGTGAGGGAAACTATAAATAATCTTCTTTAATGGTATTTGGTGGAAAGGTTTAGCTATTAACAACCTTCTTGAATGGTTTTTTGGGGGGGGGATGAGCTATTTAAAAACCTTTGCATGGTGTATGGTGGGGGGAGCTATTAACAACCTTCTTGAATGTGTATGGGGGGGGGTGAGCTATTTAAAACCTTTTTGAAAAGGGGATGGCGGGGGGGGGGAGGTAAATTTAAAAAAACAGCTTTTTTGAATGTGTATGGCGGGGGGGGGGGAGCTTTTTTAAAAACCTTCTTTAATGTGTGTGGGGGGGGGGAGCTTTAAAAAAACCTTCTTGAATGTGTATTTGGGGGGGGGTGAACTATTTAAAAACCTTTTTTGGGAAAGTGTAAAGGAGGGGGGGTGAGCTATTAACAACCTTCTTGAATGTGCATGGCGGGGGGTGATATATTAACAACCTTTTTGAATGTGTATGGAGGGGGGTGAGCTATTAACAACCTTCTTGAATGTGTATGGAGGGAGGTGAGCTATTAACAACCTTCTGGAATCCATTTACGAGTAGTTGATTTGTTTGTTGATTAAAATGTGCAAAATGAAGGGGTGCCGCCGGGGTTTTTAAAGGGGGTTTTTGAGGGGTGAAAAAGCGTTTTGTAAAACCGTGGTGGGAGGTGAAAAGTAATTCCAAATTAAAATACGAACAGCTTTGGTTTCCTTTACTCCCTACTTTCCCCTCCTACTTTTTCTCTTTTTACTTTCTCCCATACTTTCCCCCTTTATACTTTACTCTCCATACTTTACTCTTCATACTATACTTTCCATACTTTACTCTCCATACTTTACTCTTCATACTTTACTCTCCATACATTGCTCTCCATATTTTACTCACCATAATTTACTTTCCATACTTTACTCTCCATACTTTACTTGCCATACTTTTACTACTATTATTCCTACTTTAATTACCTCCAATAATAGTGTGCATGCGTTGGCTACCTGAATAATATACTAAGGTATATATTCTTACGAGGCTATCACTAAATATTCGTAACAATACAGTCATTTTAGACCTAAAGTATGCTTCACTATTCCCTTCACATCTAGATCTCTCCTTTCCTGTAAAATATGGTCTTTTTTTAGCCATAAAATTACGAAAAGTACCTTAATATATCAAATTAATTAGTCGCCAAGAATACTAGACAGGTCATATCTATAAAATATAGCTTATATTCACAAAAAATTACGTTCTGGGCCTCATGGGATTAATCTTATACATAATAGCAGGACGTAATTACCAGTGTACATGATGCATTGTACGTAATAAAAGTGCAAAATAGTCTTGAATTAACTTTATGTTCCTCATTCATGCGTCTCAAGAACCTTATGAATGTACAGGCCCAAGCGTTACACAGCATTCAATTTGTATCCTACGATGCTAATTATCCCCTCCTCCCTCTTCCCCCTCCTCCTCCTTCCCTCTTCCCTCTCCCCCTTCTTCCCCTCCCCTCTATACCTTCCTCCCTCTCCCCTCTCCCCTCTCTCCTTCCTTCTCTCTCCCAGACCCATCCTTCCCTCTCC
>JACEEZ010023041.1:172500-195215 GCA_016584305.1 Chionoecetes opilio
TGCATAACACACACACACACATACACACACACACACACACACACACACACACAGACACACACACACATACACACACACACACACATACACACACACACACACACACATAAAAACACGCACGCATAAGCACACACACACACGCATAACAAACACACAGCATATACAAAAACAAATAACACACAAACACACACTCACACTCACACACACACACACACACACACACACACACACACAACCACACACACACACACACACACACACATATGATTAGCCTAAAAAGTGAAAAAAAGTAAACAAGAATGGAAACTCCCGCCAAAACACCGTTCGATGGTTTTGATCAGGGCTTGAAAACGAAATAATTTCTCAAACCGTTCGTTCTGAAACGAAACAGTATTATTAAAGTTTCGTTTTTCGTTCCTCCTCCAAACATAACGTTTCTGAACCGGTTAGAACGAAACGAAAAAGGGTTAGAACGTTATTCTCAAACCATGTAATGAATATGCTATTAGCCCTAATATATAATAATGCCTATACATGACTACATTTTTATAAATGGTAATAAAGCCATACATTTCATGGTGCATAGTATCCAACAAAATCAAACCCTTAGATGTCGTAAGAACTATATTATTATACGGCTTAAATAAGGCAACACATTTACAGATACAATACGGGTTTAGCGTAGTGTAGTAGTATGCAATCTCAGTCGTCATATAGACTTGAATCATAATTATTTTAAATATTAATATGGTAAAACTATATTAATTCGTAATATCACCAGCCCACTAATTAAATAAACCTGTGGGAATTTATAAAACAAACATGTTTAATTTGAGGTCCTTACCTAATCATAACCCATGTTCTATCGTATCGACACATTATACCAGCCAATCAACTAACTAGGATACTTATCGGTGGATAGTAGGGTTGCAATGTGGATCAGGGTTTGATTAATACTGCAATGGTCTTGTGATCCGCAGTGGTAGCGCGTGATCAGAGCCGCCCTTGAAAGACAGAAGCGGCGGGTTGAAGACGGTAGTTGTCGGCGTCAAATGGTTATCACACCAAGTAACTTAACGACGCGGCGGATTGTTATCAGTGTGTTGTATCTTAACACGGTCCTATTGGTTTACACTTATATGTACAATTAACTATGTACAAAATCTCTTCACATTAATCAGAGAAGAGATATTAACTCGATGGAGGTGTGGAGTGTACTTGTACTTGTAGACAAGCAAGCACGTATATTAGATTGATGTTATCGTCACGGAGGGTCTGGGTGTACTGATTCTCCAAGGTGGGCGAGACCCCCGCTACCAATACCAATGACACGTGTATCATGTCAGGTGGCCTAGAATCTAATGGGCGGCGGCCAATGACCGCGCTTCAAAATCAAGGTGCAAATTATTTAAGCGCAATGCTTATTAACCACTGGGAATATTAATTTATCCTATCCCAGTACTAATCATTTACTTAAATTACCTTAATTATTACCCATTACCATTACAATTATATATACATATCCCTATACGCGCCCTCCTATAATGAACGGAAAATACCTCTCACTAAGGGGAGGGGGGGCAAACTACCACTCTACCAATTATGAGAGGGTGTTTGGTGGATAATTTCCACACTGGGGGCCGGCGAAAACTGAAGTTACGCTACATGTGACATCACCCCAGGCCACATAGCGCCGGAACATTTCAATAGTGGTTTCGGCACTGTGGTCTTTAGCTATTTTAAAATTATCAGCTCTGATAGAGGTACCAGTGAATATGCTGACATATACTTGATCGGGGGGAGAGTTATCTCCTGATGTTATAGTATCCCCAGTATAGTCATCACCATTGACCTCAAATGGTTTTAAGAGCTCATTATCAGCGGGAAGTTCAGGGGGACCTAGATAGGAATCTAGTCTACACTCAGATCTATAAAGTTTAATGAGAGATCTGAGGTAATATTTGATTGCCTGTTTACCACGATTTATCCAAAAATTGCACCTGATATCGGCCAACATTGTAGCCATTCCACCATGTAATGAGTTCCTATGATTTTCTTCCACCAACAATTTAGTAAGATGATGGCGTTTGGGAATTATTATGGGATGGCAGGTTTTATTTGGAAGATCAGCTTGAAAATTTCGACCTCGACACCTAATACCCTCATGATCAAGGAACAGACCCAATATGGTCAATTTGTTCCTATGGGGGCTGGCTGAAGCCAATAGCTGATATTCCTCAGGAAATACCTGCTTCTGTATTGTTCTGATCCAAAACTTCAAAGGATCAGAGCTATCCCTTTTATTAATCTTGCAGGGAGTATTAACCCTACAGGGGGTATTAACCTTGCAGGGAGGATAAACCCTGCAGGGAATATTGCTCAATAAGGAAAACCTTTCTATGTCTATCATAGGATCTGGGATCAATTCAGGTTCCCTTATTATATCTTCAGATATGTCTGACTGAGTGGAAACCATATTAGGATTATTATTACACTCTTTCAGCCAGGTAGGGCCTTTAAACCATAATCCTGTATTCAATTTGAGGTTGCTATCTCCTCGCGACACATTATTATTAGGATTTTCATTAGTGGCAATATATTCATTATGAACTGGAATACCACTTTCCTCTAAAACCTCGCTTATTGGTGTGGGCAAGGAAGTGGTTCCTATTCTGGTAATTAATAGGGGTTGTGCATGACTAGGAATACTCTCCTGTTCGACTGTATGGGTATGTGGGATGGGTCCCATTATTTCCTTACCACCAGCACTAGTGAACATTGAAACGTTATGTATTTTGATGACCTTCCTTAGGTAACGCCCAAAATAATCGGCTCCTATTATTAATTGGAAAGGACCATCAACGTCTTTGAAGGTATTGCTAACTAGTTTAACACCATTATCCCTCAGCATTTCAGCTGTGTCCTTTAGTCCATTAACAGTTAAACTGATACCAATATTATTTACTACTTCAGCAGCTACCCTACATTTATATCTTCCCAAGGACTAGGGGTTGAACTATGTCATAGGTTTGAGCCTCATTATTGGCGAGAAAACCTGATATGGCTATGTTCACTTTATTAATTATGGGTAGCTGTAATAATTCAACTATCTCTCTGCTTATGAAAGATCTTTGTGCACCACTGTCAAACATTGTCTTTACATTGACTGAATGACCATTATGGCTCACATTCAACTCGGCAGTTGGAACAGCTGCTGAACTACTCTTATTAGTGACTGCCATTTTAACTACTGTAGGATCTGAGTTGTTATCACTTTTAGGACAAAGAGCGATGTTATGAACAGATTGTTTACATTTCCTACAAGTTTTTAAGCTTATAGGGCATGCATTTGAAGCATGTTTACCACGGAGACAGGTTAGGCAGCTACCAAGGCGCATTAACCTTTCAACTCTAGTGTTGCAATCTGAATAGATATTACATGTGGAGGGCGTATGTTTCCCCTCATATAAGACACAATTTATTATTCGTACTTCACTAGAAGTAGTCGCCCTGGAACTAGGGATTGTATCTATTATTTGAGTAGGTCTAAGTGGTTTACTGGTAGGCTGAGAAGTTTGAATCGTAATTACAGGCTGTTTGATTTGCGTAACAGGCGCAGGATAACTACCCACTAACGAGGGATCTTTAAACTCTGAGGGTGGCTGATATAGCTGATTACCTTCAGGCGTAATAATCGTGATCTCCCTGTGGGGGGATTCTGGCTTAATACCTTGCAAACTTTGGGTTAAAGAAGCTTTAGCTGTAGATGGAATATGAGCATACTCCAGTAATCCCTCATATTCAATTACTTTATCGAGATATCTTTGACATTCGTGTTCATGATTTATATCACATAGCTGAATCATTTCTTTATCCCCAGCTTGTCTTAATTTAACTTCATATATGCAGTAAGTCGTCTCATATTTTTCCCATTTAGTTTTTAGCATTAGCAGACCTGAGTTTAAACTATTATAGTCTATAGGGTTAGTCCCAGCTGCTTCGTCACACGTATTATATAATCGTGTCAACCAACCTAATTTAGCAGCTAATGATTTAGTCCCTTCCGCCATGATTTTAATTGATTAACTCAGTCAAATAAATATTAAATGGAAGATTACGTTACTAAAAATATTTGCTAGTTGATAATTAATTATTATATACCTAAGTGCTGGAAGCGCCGTTGGCTGGCTGTCAAGGCTTATAAACCGGCCTATGACCAACCAGCACTTAACTATTACCACTAAACTAGTCTACGTAACCTCTGATGTATCTACTACCACAGCGTGATGGCATATGGTAGTTGAACAGCTGAGTCATTCTTGACGCCGCGAAAACCCCGCCTCCAGCTCATAACCAGCGGTTGTGTAGGCTCACAATTACCTCACTTAACGACCACCTTGAATCACATGAATCATTTAATATTCCTCACTCGGGGCCCAATGTGGGAATTTATAAACAAACATGTTAATTTGAAGTCCTTACCTAATCAAAACCAAATGTTCTATGCATCGACACATTATCCCAGCCAATCAACTAACTAGGATACTTATCGGTGGATAGTAGGGTTGCAATGTGGATCAGGGTTTGATTAATACTGCAATGGTCTTGTGATCCCAGTGGTAGCGCGTGTGATCAGAGCCGCCCTTGAAAGAAAGAAGCGGCGGGCTGGAGACGGTAGTTGGTTGGCGTCAAATGGTTATACAACCAAGTAACTTAACGGGCGCGGCGGATTGCTATCAGTGTGTTGTATCTTAACACGGTCCTATTGGTTTACACTTATATGTACAATTAACTATGTACAAAATCTCTTCACATTAATCAGAGAAGAGATATTAGTTCGATGGAGGTGTGGAGTGTACTTGTACTTGTAGACAAGCAAGCACGTATATTAGATTGATGTTATCGTCACGGAGGGTCTGGGTGTACTGATTCTCCAAGGTGGGCGAGACCCCCGCTACCAATACCAATGACACGTGTATCATGTCAGGTGGCCTAGAATCTAATGGGCGGCGGCCAATGACCGCGCTTCCAAATCAAGGTGCTAATTATTTAAGTGCAATGCTTATTAACCACTGGGAATATTAATTTATCCTATCCCAGTACTAATCATTTACTTAAATTACCTTAATTATTACACATTACCATTAAAATTATATATACATATCCCTATACGCGCCCTCCTATAATGAACGGAAAATACCTCTCACTAGGGGGGGGGGGGAAACAAACTACCACTCTACCAATTATGAGAGGGTGTTTGGTGGATAATTTCCACAAAACCCAATCAATGAAGTCAATGACTACATGTGGTACTCCAAGGACTCGAACTTGAGACACTCGCACCGAAATTCGGCGCACCAAGCATTAGGCTATGAACACAGTTAAACATTTAAGCACATACTCACGATATATAATCCCTTTTCGAATACTGGATATTAATCTAAGCATATTCTTAAACCAAATTGCAGTATAATAGTTTAACGGTTGCACGATTGGAAGGTGTAATAAAATAAGGGAACGTGATGCATATCACGAAGACATAAATTCATAATTATAATATGGTAAAAAATAGTTATTCTTCACAAATTAAATGCAAAGTGGTGCATATGATACTATTTGAAACAAAACCACATCGTCAATTGCCAAGTGAACAAATACAGTAGACTTAATTAATGTATGTATGTAATACAGATGCATTTACTGTAGTGTATGCGTGTAATCTAATAACTATTAACCCTGTACTTAAGGATAATTGTGTGTGCGAGTGTTTCATATATATTGTTTCGTTTGTGTGAGTGTTTCATATATATATTGTTTCGTTTGTGTGAGTGTTTCATATATATATATTGTTTCGTTTGTGTGAGTGTTTCATATATATATTGTTTCGTTTCCAAATCTTGTTTCGGGGCCCCGAGGCCAACCTGTTGAGTTGACCAGTCAGCTATGATTAAGGCAGTGCAAATAAAACAGGCATAAAGTAACGGTTGTCTTCATCGGGCCTGAGTTACCACTACAAGCTATCTAGGCCCCTTCACAGTCACCAGTGATGAAGCCTGAAGACTCTGCCGCCCGTGTAGATGGCCTGGCGACGGACCTCCGCTTGATACCAGAGTTCGACGGAGCGTTACATGCAGTGGGAGAGTGGCTGGAGAAGCTGGAGCTGGTGTGCCGGCTGCGAGGGATTACTGAGCTACACACCGTCGTACCTCTTCGACTCACTGCAGGCGCATTCTCCGTCTACCAGCAGTTCAACAGCGCAGACAAAAACGACTTCAGCAAGATAAAAGCTGCGCTTATCTCCGCCTTCGCCGCGGATAAGTTTGTCGCCTACGAGCAGTTTGTCACTCGCCGGCTTCAGGATGGCGAGTCAGTTGACGTGTACTTGGCCGACCTGCGCCGCCTGGCTGCCCTGTTTGGAGGAATACCTGACAATGGCCTGATCTGTGCTTTTGTGGCTGGTCTTCCTAGTTCAGTCAGCCACATCCTGAGAGCCAGTTCACGCCTAGAAGACCTGGATGTCACTCAGGTTTTGAGCCGGGCACGTGCCGTCCTAGTAGAGGGGGTCGCTGGCGCCGGGACGACAACACCCCTGGATGGCTCTGGGCGATCCCACAGGACAACTCCGGCGTCGGCTAGTGTGGTGTGTCATGTGTGTAACCAACCGAATCACTACGCCCGTGACTGTCTGGTCGGGCGCGGCGGGCGCCGTGGAAGCCGCAGCAACGTGCGTTGTTTCAGCTGTAGGCAGCTCGGCCACATTGCTTTATCGTGCCCGGGAAACGGCTCGGGAGAGGTATCAATGGCGCCAGCTTCCTCTCCGGACTGTCTGTAACGAGCGCTCTGCCGACGGTTCGGTTGTTTGTTGATGGAGTAAAGTGTGACGTCCTTGTCGACACCGGCAGCACGAGGTGCATCGTGTACGCCCCCATGTGCTCTCGTTGGAAGAAAGTGAAGGTTAGCATGACTACGATGAGCGGTGAGCGTTGTGAGTGTAGGGGATGGGTGAGGGGGCATGTCCAACTGCTCTCGGGACCGTCAAGTGACAATGAGGGGCGCTTGTGATGCAAACCCAGGCCGCTTGGTTTTTGAGTTTGTTATGGGTATCAATGGTATAAATGCCTTGCGTGGTGTGAGTGCGCTCGTTGGACGACGTAAAGTTTTGGTATCGAGGATCCGAGGTCGTGACAGGGGCGGCAACTGCCTTCGAGAGACGTTGATGAAAAGGATTTGGGAGTGACCATATGACGTAAAAAGCCCACACGGGGACTGTGTCATGGAAGTGGAGCATGGCACGGGCCACCGCGACTGCAGAATACAGTTTCAGAGTATCGCGTGCCTCAAGCGGCCCGGCAGGATACGAGAATGAACTGTGTCAATGGATAAAGGATGGTTGGCTGGTTCCGTACGGTAAGGTTGTTCACGGGCCAGTGAGAGGAACTTTTCCCCCTGATGGCTGTTGTGCAACGTAAAAAGAAAAAAGTACTCCCAGTGATGGACTTTCGTGAACTTAACTCTTATCTTGATGTGCACACCGCCCGATGCGGACGTCTGCGCGGAGAAATTAGAGGTGGCGCAGACGGGGTCAGAGAGTCGCTCTCCTGGATTTGCGTAAAGCCTACCTGCAAATCCATGTCCACCAGTCGCTGTGGTCTACCAGACGGTGGTGTTTCGGGAATGCGGTACTGCCTGACAAGGTTGGCTTTGGGCTGAACATCGCACCTCTCGTCCTGAAAGGTTTGAGTACTGTGCTGAGCTGGGACGAGATAATTAATTCCGCCGCCTAAACCGTATCGGGAAACGACATACTAGTGGACGAAAGTGTGGCCTCTGCAGCGGAAGTTGAGAATCACCTAAGCCGACACGGCCTGATCTGCAAGCCTGCCGAGCGTGTGCACGAAGTGCACTGGCACTCGAGTGCTTGGCATGAGAGTTTTGGGGGAACACCGAAGCCTCTTTTGGAAGCGGGACAACAACATCGCAGACATGCCTGAGAAACTGACGAGGCGGACGGTGTTCTCTCTGTGCGGGCATTTGACAAGTCACCTGCCTGTGTGCGGCTGGCTGAAGTGGCGGCGTCATATCCTGAAATGCGTGCCAATGCGGCCACCACTTCCTGGGAAGATGAGGTCCCCGACTCAAGCTGCGCTTTTTTGTCGAGGAAACATTGAGGCAGGTGAAGAGATCATATCCGGCCCGAGGAGGGTGGGAGGGTGAAGGGTGATGAAAATTCGTTGTGGGTAGATGGAAGTTCTCTCGCGCTGGGAGCAGTCTTAGAGGTGAACGGCGACGCTATAGAAGACGCATGCTGGTTGCGACGGGATGAGTGCTCTCACATCAACCTTGCTGAGCTGGATGCAGTCATCAAGGGGCTGAATTTCGCCATTGCTTGAAAAATGAGTAAGTTAACCATTTATGACAGACTCCAGGACCGTGTATTATTGGTGAAGGACACTTTGTCAAAGAAAGCACGAGTGAAGACCAAGGCCCCAAGCGAGATTGCTGATCCGTAGGCGTTTAGAGACTCCCGCGGGCCATCGTTGAAGAATATGGGCCCGAGTTTAGATATAAGGTTTCGTGGCTTCCGCCCAAAAACAAAGCTGACGCGCTCACTCGGGGGCCGAAGAGGTGGCTTGGCCCTGAGAGAGACCAGCTGGATGTGGAGCTGCCGTCGCCATCACTGAGCAGGACATCGCCAAGATCCACGTGACCAGCGACTCCCGGTATCAAGCGTAAAGCTATATTTTTTTGCAAAAGACTCTATCCCACAGTTCAACGGCAGCAGGTACGTGATGTTATTCAAGTAGCCCTGAATGTCAGTCCATCGACCCGGCGCCCGAGACATGGGAAAGGGGAGTTGGGAGTCTCGGAAATTTGGGGCAGAGTCAGTATGGACATCTGTCCCTGTCAAAAATCAACATTACCTTACTCTTATAGATTGCGGCCCTCGCGTTACGCCCTCTGGAGGGCATCAGACGTCAAGACACCGCCAGCGTCACCGAGCAGCTGGAGTCTGTGTTTTTGGAGCGAGGAGGCCCCCCAAGGACTGCTAACTGACAACGCCACCAGCTTCCGCAGCTCCTTGTTCGGCGAGTTCGCCAATCGCTGGGCATAGCAATCCAAATACCGTTGTGTCCATGTCCCGTCAGGCAACGGTATATCAAGCGATGCCATCGAAACGGTGAAAACTATACTGGCGCGGAAAGGTTTTTCTGTGGCAGAGGCGGTTTACCGCTACAACGTGATGCCACGAGGGATCGACACTGCATCCGCCCCTGCCAACCAGATATTTAGGTACGAGTGAGGCTGCTCGGCATCGACGAGGTTTAGGCAGCAAAATCAGTCAGCGGACGACCAGCACCGCTATAGCATCGGGGGTCGCGTGTGGATCCGCCACCCCAGCAGGCGCTACGACTCCAGGAGCCTCGAGGGGACGTGACGCGACTTGTATCGCCCAGAATGTCGAGGGTTTACGGTATGCCTCGCCTGTGCGTGGGTCTGCGGTTGTCACTTCACCATTGCCCACCCCGGGGGAACTTTCAGCGTCAGAGCAGCCGGATGTGGTAGAGGAAGACGAAACGCCTTGTTGATCCAGGTGCCGGGCCCTGCGAGGGGGGCCGAGGATGAAGGCACAATCGAGGAGGGAGCAGATAGTCCAAAAGACCCCAGCTGCGTCGGGGTTCCCGGGAGCGCCGACCTACGCAACTAGGGCAATATAGTGATCTATAGGATCGGGGGGAGTGTAGTGTATGCGTGTAATCTAATAACTATAACCCTGTACTTAAGGATAATTGTGTGTGTGAGTGTTTCATATATTTTGTTTCGTTTGTGGGGTGTTTCATATATATATTGTTTCGTTTGTGTGAGTGTTTCATATATATTGTTTCGTTTCCAAATCTTGTTTCGGGGCCCCGAGGCCAACCTGTTGAGTTTTACCAGTCAGCTATGATTAAGGCAGTGCAAATAAACGGGAAAAGTAACGGTTGTCTTCTCGGCCTGAGTTACCACTACTTTACTTAAAAACATTTGGGTTCTGGAAGTGAAAATGGATTAGTGACCAAATTTTGGCATGGAAAAGAAAAAATAAAGTTATTAACCGGGTTACAAGGATTTTAAATAGCATTTTTGCTCAGGGAAAAAGTAAATATGATAACGTTTTCGTTTTTGTTTTGTTCCGAGCATAATTTCGTTCGTTTCGGTTTTCGTTTTCGTTCCCTTAAAACCCTTTCCAAGCCCTGGTTTTGATACCAAAGAAAAAGACATATTAGGGCTGAAAATGACCAGAGAAGAGTTCTTAATGCTGGAAAGTGTGGTACACTATTAATGGATAAATTAGATAAATTTGGGAAAAAAAAGTGTTCGTACTGAATAAGATAATACTATTTAAAAAAATAGAGTGGTGAATAAAATGGAAACAAGACGACGGAAAAGTAGTGAAAATGCATGCAGAAATGATGCAGACATAAATGGAAATGACCTAGGAAATGAAAGTGAAAGAAACATAGAAATAGAAAAAAAAAAAAGACCATACTTTTCGTCAGATAATAAGATCAAGAAATGAAAGAAATATCAGACCAAGAAGTAGTAAAAGTAAAACAAAGAAAAAGAACCAAAAAAGGATAACGGTTTAAAAAAAAAGGGGCAAAAAATAATAGAAGGAAAACAAAAAGAAAAAAAAATTTTGGGGAAAAANACAAACAGGGCACACAACACCACACACACACACACACACACAACACACATCACACACACACCACACACACACACACACACACACACACACACACACACACACCATACATACATACACTAACACTAACACACACTGCAGTGAATTCAGGTCGTCCTATATACTGAGCTGTATGTGTCCTTTGAACAATCTATACACGTCTTTGAAAGTGACATTGTGTGTTTTTTCTTATTAGCGAGTTTGTTACAGTCACTCTAATGGCTCAGAGGAAAAATAAAACTATACATCAATCTTCATATTTGGTTAGGTCTCAACAACGCTTAAAGTAGTCGTCGAGGCCCATTTATTCTTTGCATAATTATGTTGAATGTTCATTCAAAATACATAATCCACAAAAAGTATTAATTTCCACGCCTTGTTTCCCTAGAAACATGACTTTTGTAAAAAGCGCGGGAAAAACAACAGCCTCATTCCAGCCGTGGCGGGAAACTTGCTGGCGACGTCACACGAGTGAGCCTCCCAGCCCGGCCCTATAGAAATAGACGGAGACTCGGAGAAAAATGTAGTACTTGGGGAATTTTGGGTGTTTCTGATATATTTTTTTTGCGATGTGGCATATACTTGCATCCTTCATGGATACAGCAAGAAAGCTGTGCCTTTGCAGAGAGCTTAGCACCCATTTCTGACCTATTTGACCATGATACTGTCTGTGCAGTGCCTGGCAGTGGCGGGTGAGAGGAGCGCGGCTAGACAATGTGCTTCACACCGAGCTCCTCTCACCCGCCACTGTCAGACGCTGCACATACATTATCATGGTCAAATAGGTCGGAAATGGGTGCTAAGCTCTCTGCAAAGCCACAGCTTTCTTGCTGTACCCATGAAGGATGCAAGTATATGCCATATCGCCAAAAAAATATATCAGAAACACCCAAAATTTCTAAAGTACTACATTTTTCTCCGAGTCTCCGTGTATTTCTATAGGGCCGGGCTGGGAGGCTCACTCGTGTGACGTTGCCGAGCCGTGGTGCGTCGTCCCGCTGTCCGCCATTGTTTTTTGAGAGCTCGGGGAATTTACAGATTTTGAATGTGGATAATTTAAAAACGGGTGACTGGATGCAAAAAGTGACAACATATTGTTGATATACTCGATCATGGCTATATTTTGACTGCATTAAATCAGGAATGATGAAATGGTCTGGACGATTACTTTAATATATTTCTTGGTTCTATTTATTTCTAATATTTCTTTATATATTTCTTGGTGATTTGTCTCCCTTGGCGTCCTAAGATATAAGTGGTTGTGGATTTCTGCCTTTTTCACCTCTGTTCTTGCATAACACACACACACACACACACATACACACACACACACACACACACACACACACACACACAGACACACACACACATACACACACACACACACATACACACACCACCACACACATAAAAACACGCACGCATAAGCACACACACACACGCATATACAAACACACATATACACACAAACACACACTCACAAACACACACTCACACACACTCACACACACACACACACACACACACACACACACACACACACACACACACACACACACACATATGATTAGCCTAAAAAGTGAAAAAAGTAAACAAGAATGGAAACTCCCGCCAAAACACCGTTCGATGGTTTTGATCAGGGCTTGAAAACGAGATAATTTCTCAAACCGTTCGTTTTGAAACGAAAGTATTATTAAAGTTTCGTTTTTCGTTCCTCCTCCAAACATAACGTTTCTGAACCGGTTAGAACGAAACGAAAAAGGGTTAGAACGTTATTCTCAAACCATGTAATGAATATGCTATTAGCCCTAATATATAATAATGCCTATACATGACTACATTTTTATAAATGGTAATAAAGCCATACATTTCATGGTGCATAGTATCCAACAAAATCAAACCCTTAGTTGTCGTAAGAACTATATTATTATACGGCTTAAATAAGGCAACACATTTACAGATACAATACAGGTAGCGTAGTGTAGTAGTATGCAATCTCAGTCGTCATATAGACTTGAATCACTAATTATTTATTAATATTATATATGGTAAAACTATATTAATTCGTAATATCACCAGCCCACTAATTAAATAAACCTGTGGGAATTTATAAAACAAACATGTTTAATTTGAGGTCCTTACCTAATCATAACCCATGTTCTATCGTATCGACACATTATACCAGCCAATCAACTAACTAGGATACTTATCGGTGGATAGTAGGGTTGCAATGTGGATCAGGGTTTGATTAATACTGCAATGGTCTTGTGATCCGCAGTGGTAGCGCGTGATCAGAGCCGCCCTTGAAAGACAGAAGCGGCGGGCTGAAGACGGTAGTTGTCGGCGTCAAATGGTTATCACACCAAGTAACTTAACGACACGGCGGATTGTTATCAGTGTGTTGTATCTTAACACGGTCCTATTGGTTTACACTTATATGTACAATTAACTATGTACAAAATCTCTTCACATTAATCAGAGAAGAGATATTAACTCGATGGAGGTGTGGAGTGTACTTGTACTTGTAGACAAGCAAGCACGTATATTAGATTGATGTTATCGTCACGGAGGGTCTGGGTGTACTGATTCTCCAAGGTGGGCGAGACCCCCGCTACCAATACCAATGACACGTGTATCATGTCAGGTGGCCTAGAATCTAATGGGCGGCGGCCAATGACCGTGCTTCAAAATCAAGGTGCAAATTATTTAAGCGCAATGCTTATTAACCACTGGGAATATTAATTTATCCTATCCCAGTACTAATCATTTACTTAAATTACCTTAATTATTACCCATTACCATTACAATTATATATACATATCCCTATACGCGCCCTCCTATAATGAACGGAAAATACCTCTCACTAAGGGGGGGGGGGGGCAAACTACCACTCTACCAATTATGAGAGGGTGTTTGGTGGATAATTTCCACACTGGGGGCCGGCGAAATCTGAAGTTACGCTTCATGTGACATCACCCCAGTCCACATAGCGCCGGAACCTTTCAATAGTGGTTTCGGCACTGTGGTCTTTAGCTATTTTAAAATTATCAGCTCTGATAGAGGTACCAGTGAATATGCTGACATATACGTCTTGATCGGGGGGAGAGTTATCTCCTGATGTTATAGTATCCCCAGTATAGTCATCACCATTGACCTCAAATGGTTTTAAGAGCTCATTATCAGCGGGAAGTTCAGGGGGACCTAGATAGGAAACTAGTCTACACTCAGATCTATAAAGTTTAATGAGAGATCTGAGGTAATATTTGATTGCCTGTCTACCACGATTTATCCAAAAATTGCACCTGATATCGGCCAACATTGTAGCCATTCCACCATGTAATGAGTTCCTATGATTTTCTTCCACCAACAATTTAGTAAGATGATGGCGTTTGGGAATTATTATGGGATGGCAGGTTTTATTTGGAAGATCAGCTTGAAAATTTCGACCTCGACACCTAATACCCTCATGATCAAGGAACAGACCCAATATGGTCAATTTGTTCCTATGGGGGCTGGCTGAAGCCAATAGCTGATATTCCTCAGGAAATACCTGCTTCTGTATTGTTCTGATCCAAAACTTCAAAGGATCAGAGCTATCCCTTTTATTAATCTTGCAGGGAGTATTAACCCTACAGGGGGTATTAACCTTGCAGGGAGGATTAACCCTGCAGGGAATATTGTTCAATAAGGAAAACCTTTCTATGTCTATCATAGGATCTGGGATCAATTCAGGTTCCCTTATTATATCTTCAGATATGTCTGACTGAGTGGAAACCATATTAGGATTATTATTACACTCTTTCAGCCAGGTAGGGCCTTTAAACCATAATCCTGTATTCAATTTGAGGTTGCTATCTCCTCGCGACATATTATTATTAGGATTTTCATTAGTGGCAATATATTCATTATGAACTGGAATACCACTTTCCTCTAAAACCTCGCTTATTGGTGTGGGCAAGGAAGTGGTTCCTATTCTGGTAATTAATAGGGGTTGTGCATGACTAGGAATACTCTCCTGTTCGAATGTATGGGTATGTGGGATGGGTCCCATTATTTCCTTACCACCAGCACTAGTGAACATTGAAACGTTATGTATTTTGATGACCTTCCTTAGGTAACGCCCAAAATAATCGGCTCCTATTATTAATTGGAAAGGACCATCAACGTCTTTGAAGGTATTGCTAACTAGTTTAACACCATTATCCCTCAGCATTTCAGCTGTGTCCTTTAGTCCATTAACAGTTAAACTGATACCAATATTATTTACTACTACAGCAGCTACCCTACATTTATATCTTCCCAAGGACTAGGGGTTGAACTATGTCATAGGTTTGAGCCTCATTATTGGCGAGAAAACCTGATATGGATATGTTCACTTTATTAATTATGGGTAGCTGTAATAATTCAACTATCTCTCTGCTTATGAAAGATCTTTGTGCACCACTGTCAAACATTGTCTTTACATTGACTGAATGACCATTATGGCTCACATTCAACTCGGCAGTTGGAACAGCTGCTGAACTACTCTTATTAGTGACTGCCATTTTAACTACTGTAGGATCTGAGTTGTTATCACTTTTAGGACATAGAGCGATGTTATGAACAGATTGTTTACATTTCCTACAAGTTTTTAAGCTTATAGGGCATGCATTTGAAGCATGTTTACCACGGAGACAGGTTAGGCAGCTACCAAGGCGCATTAACCTTTCAACTCTAGTGTTGCAATCTGAATAGATATTACATGTGGAGGGCGTATGTTTCCCCTCATATAAGACACAATTTATTATTCGTACTTCACTAGAAGTAGTCGCCCTGGAACTAGGGATTGTATCTATTATTTGAGTAGGTCTAAGTGGTTTACTGGTAGGCTGAGAAGTTTGAATCGTAATTACAGGCTGTTTGATTTGCGTAACAGGCGCAGGATAACTACCCACTAACGAGGGATCTTTAAACTCTGAGGGTGGCTGATATAGCTGATTACCTTCAGGCGTAATAATCGTGATCTCCCTGTGGGGGGATTCTGGCTTAATACCTGCAAACTTTGGGTTAAAGAAGCTTTAGCTGTAGATGGAATATGAGCATACTCCAGTAATCCCTCATATTCAATTACTTTATCGAGATATCTTTGACATTCGTGTTCATGATTTATAACACATAGCTGAATCATTTCTTTATCCCCAGCTTGTCTTAATTTAACTTCATATATGCAGTAAGTCGTCTCATATTTTTCCCATTTAGTTTTTAGCATTAGCAGACCTGAGTTTAAACTATTATAGTCTATAGGGTTAGTCCCAGCTGCTTCGTCACACGTATTATATAGTCGTGTCAACCAACCTAATTTAGCAGCTAATGATTTAGTCCCTTCCGCCATGATTTTAATTGATTAACTCAGTCAAATAAATATTAAATGGAAGATTACGTTACTAAAAATATTTGCTAGTTGATAATTAATTATTATATATCCTAAGTGCTGGAAGCGCCGTTGGCTGGCCTGTCAAGGCTTATAAACCGGCCTATGACCAACCAGCACTTAACTATTACCACTAACTAGTCTACGTAACCTCTGATGTTATCTACTACCACAGCGTGATGGCATATGGTAGTTGAACAGCTGAGTCATTCTTGACGCCGCGAAAACCCCCGCCTCCAGCCTCATAACCAGCGGTTGTGGTAGGCTCACAATTACCTCACTTAACGACCACCTTGAATCACATGAATCATCAATATTCCTCACTCGGGGCGCCAATGTGGGAATTTATAAAACAAACATGTTTAATTTGAAGTCCTTACCTAATCAAAACCAATGTTCTATTGCATCGACACATTATCCCAGCCAATCAACTAACTAGGATACTTATCGGTGGATAGTAGGGTTGCAATGTGGATCAGGGTTTGATTAATACTGCAATGGTCTTGTGATCCGCAGTGGTAGCGCGTGATCAGAGCCGCCCTTGAAAGAAAGAAGCGGCGGGCTGGAGACGGTAGTTGTCGGCGTCAAATGGTTATCACACCAAGTAACTTAACGACGCGGCGGATTGCTATCAGTGTGTTGTATCTTAACACGGTCCTATTGGTTTACACTTATATGTACAATTAACTATGTACAAAATCTCTTCACATTAATCAGAGAAGAGATATTAGTTCGATGGAGGTGTGGAGTGTACTTGTACTTGTAGACAAGCAAGCACGTATATTAGATTGATGTTATCCTCACGGAGGGTCTGGGTGTACTGATTCTCCAAGGTGGGCGAGACCCCCGCTACCAATACCAATGACACGTGTATCATGTCAGGTGGCCTAGAATCGAATGGGCGGCGGCCAATGACCGCGCTTCCAAATCAAGGTGCTAATTATTTAAGTGCAATGCTTATTAACCACTGGGAATATTAATTTATCCTATCCCAGTACTAATCATTTACTTAAATTACCTTAATTATTACACATTACCATTAAAATTATATATACATATCCCTATAACGCGCCCTCCTATAATGAACGGAAAATACCTCTCACTAGGGGGGGGGGGGGAAACAACTACCACTCTACCAATTATGAGAGGGTGTTTGGTGGATAATTTCCACAAAACCCAATCAATGAAGTCAATGACTACATGTGGTACCCCAAAGGACTCGAACTTGAGACACTCCACCGAAATTCGGCGCACCAAGCTTTTAGGCTATGAACACAGTTAAACATTTAAGCACATACTCACGATATATAATCCCTTTTCGAATACTGGATATTAATCTAAGCATATTCTTAAACAAATTGCAGTAAAATAGTTTAACGGTTTTGCACGTTTTGAAAGGTGTAATAAAATAAGGGAACGTGATGCATATCACGAAGACATAAATTCATAATTATAATATGGTAAAAAATAGTTATTCTTCAAAAATTAAATGCAAAGTGGTGCATATGATACTATTTGAACAAAACCCCCATCGTAAATTGCCAAGTGAACAAATACAGTAGACTTAATTAAATGTATGTATGTAATACAGATGCATTTACTGTAGTGTATGCGTGTAATCTAATAACTATTAACCCCTGTACTTAAGGATAATTTGTGGGGCAAAGTGTTTCATATATATTGTTTCGTTTGTGTGAGTGTTTCATATATATTGTTTCTTTTTGTGTGAGTGTTTCATATATATATATTGTTTCGTTTGTGTGAGTGTTTCATATATATATTGTTTCGTTTCCAAATCTTGTTTCGGGGCCCCGAGGCCAACCTGTTGATTTTGACCAGTCAGCTATGATTAAGGCAGTGCAAATAAAACAGGCAAATAACGGTTGTCTTCCCATCGGGCCTGAGTTACCACTACAAGCTATCTAGGCCCCTTCACAGTCACCAGTGATGAACCCTGAAGACTCTGCCGCCCGTGTAGATGGGGCCTGGCGACGGACCTCCGCTTGATCCCAGAGTTCGACGGAGCGTTACATGCAGTGGGAGAGTGGCTGGAGAAGCTGGAGCTGGTGTGCCGGCTGCGAGGGATTACTGAGCTACACACCGTCGTACCCCCTTCGACTCACTGCGGCGCATTCTCCCGCCCTACCAGCAGTTCAACAGCGCAGACAAAAACGCTTCAGAAAGATAAAGCTGCGCTTATCTCCGCCTTGGGCCGCGGATAATTTTTGTCGCCTACGAGCAGTTTGTCACTCGCCGGCTTCAGGATGGCGAGTCAGTTGACGTGTACTTGGCCCGACCTGCGCCGCCTGGCTGCCCTGTTTGGAGGAATACCTGACAATGGCCTGATCTGTCTTTTGTGGCTGGTCTTCCTAGTTCACCCCGCCACATCCTGAGAGCCAGTTTCACGCCTAGAAGACCTGGATGTTCACTCAGGTTTTGAGCCGGGCACGTGCCGTCCCTAGTAGAGGGGGCCCGCTGGCCCCCAAAACGCAACCCCCTGGATGGCTCTGGGCGATCCCACAGACAACTCCGGCGTCGGCTAGTGTGGTGGGGTCATGTGTGTAACCAACCGAACCCAACTACGCCCGTGACTGTCTGGGGGGCGCGGCGGGCGCCGTGGAAAGCCGCAGCAACGTGCGTTGTTTCAGCTGTAGGCAGCTCGCCCATTGCTTTATCGTGCCCGGAAACGGCTCGGGGAGGTATCAATGGCGCCAGCTTCCTCCCCGGGACTGTCTGTACGGCGCCCTGCCGAGGGTTTTCGGTTTTTTTGTTGATGGAGTAAAGTGTGACGTCCTTGCCCGACACCGGCAGCACGAGGTGCATCGTGAAACGCCCCCATGTGCTCTCGTTGGAAGAAAGTGAAGGTTAGCAATGACTAGATGAGCGGTGAGCGTTGTGAGTGTATGGGGATGGGTGAGGTGCATGTCCAACTGCTCTCGGACCGTCAGTGACAATGAGTGCGCTTGTGAGGGCGAACCAGGCCGTTTGGGTTTTGATTTTTGTTTAGGGGTATCAATGGTATAAATGCCTTGCGTGGTGTGACAGTGCGCTCGTTGGACGACGTAAAGTTTGGTATCGGGGAATCCGAGGTCGTGACAGCGGGGGCCCAACTGCCTTACAGAGAGACGTTGATGAAAAGGACTTTGGAGTGACATATGACGTAAAAGCCCACACGGGGACTGTGTCATGGAAGTGGAGCGTGGCCGGGGCCACCGCGACTGCAAAATACAGTTTCAGAGTATCGCGTGCCTAAAGCGGCCCGGCAGGAATACAAATGAACTGTGCCCAATGGATCAAGGATGGTTGGCGGGTTCCGTACGGTAAGGTTGTTCACGGGCCAGTGAGAGGAACTATTCCCCTGATGGCTGTTGTGCAACGTAATAAGAAAAAAGTACTCCCAGTGATGGCTTTCGTGAACTTAACTCTTATCTTGATGTGCACCCGCCGTTTGCGGACGTCTGCGCGGAGAAATTAGAGAGTGGCGCAGACGGGGTCAGAGAGTCGCTCTCCTGGATTTGCGAAAAGCCTACCTGAAAATCCATGTCCACCAGTCGCTTGTGGTCATACCAGACGGTGGTGTTTCGAGGAATGCGGTACTGCCTGACAAGGTTGGGCTTTGGGCTGAACATCGCACCTCTCGTCCTGAAAAGGTTTTGAGTACTGTGCTGAGCTGGGACGAGATAATTATTCCGCCGCCTCACCGTATCTGGACGACAAAACTAGTGGACGAAAATGTGGGCCTCTGCAGCGGAAGTTGAGAATCACCTAAGCCGACACGGCCTGATCTGCAAGCCTGCCGGCGTGTGCACGAAGTGCACTGGCACTCGAGTGCTTGGCATGAGAGTTTTTGGGGGAACACCGAAGCCCCTTTTGGAAGCGGGACAACAACATCGCAGACATGCCTGAGAAACTGCGAGGCGGGCGGTTTTCTCTCTGTGCGGGGATTTGACAAGTCACCTGCCTGTGTGCGGCTGGCTGAGAGTGGCGGCGTCATACCCGAAAATGCGTGCCAATTGCGGCCACCACTTCCTGGGAAGATGAGGTCACCGACTCAAAGCTGCGCTTTATGATCGAGGAAACATTGAGGCAGGTGAAGAGATCCATATCCGGCCCGAGGACGGTGGGATGTGAAGGGTGATGAAATTCGTTGTGGGTAGTGGAAAATTTCTCTCGCGCTGGGAGCAGTCTTAGAGGTGAACGGCGACGTATAGAAGACGCATGCTGGTTGCGACGGGATGAGTGCTCTCACATCAACCTTGCTGAGGGTGGAATGCAGTCATCAAGGGGCTGAATTTCGCCATTGCTTGAAAAATGAGTAAGTTAACCATTATGACAGACTCCAGGACCCTGTATTATTGGGTGAAGGACACTTTGTCAAAAAAGCACGAGTGAAGACCAAGGCCCCAAGCGAGATGCTGATCCGTAGGGGTTTAGAGACCTGCGGGCCATCGTTGAAAAATATGGCCTGAGTTTTTGATATAAGGTTCGTGTCTTCCGCCAAGAACAAAGCTGACGCGCTTCACTCGGGTGCCGAAGAGGTGGCTTGGCCCTGAGAGAGACCAGCTGGCATGTGGAGCTGCCGTCGCCATCACTGAGCGGACATCGCCAAGATCCCGTGACCAGCGGACATCCAGGTATCAAGCGTACGCTATATTTTTGCAAAAGACTCTATCCCCACAGTTCAACGGCAGCAGGTACGTGATGTTATTCAAGTAGCCGTGAATGTCAGTCCATCGACCCGGCCCCGAAACATTGGGAAAAAGGGGAGTTGGGAGTCTCGGAAATTTGGGGCAGAGTCCAGTATGACATCTGTTTATGTCAATAATCAACATTACCTTACTCTTATAGATTGCGGCCCATCGCGTTAACGCCATCTGGAGGGGCATCAGACGTCAAGAAAACCGCCAGCGTCACCGAGCAGCTGGAGTCTGTGTTTTTGGAGCGAGGAGCGCCCAAAGGGGCTGCTAACTGACAACGCCACCAGCTTCCGCAGCTCCTTGTTCGGCGAGTTCGCCAATCGCTGGGCATAGCAATCCAATAAACCCTTGTGTCCATGTCCCCGTCAGGCAACGGTATTTAGAGCGATGCCATCGAACGGTGAAAACTATACTGGCGCGGAAAGGTTGTTTCCCGTGGCAGAGGCGGGGTTTTCCGCTACAACGTGATGCCACGAGGGATCGACACTGCATCCGCCCCTGCCAACCAGATATTTAGGTACGAGGTGAGGCTGCTCGGCATCGACGAAGGTGAGGCAGCAAAATCGTCAGCGACGACCAGCACCGCTATAGCATCGGGGATCGCGTGTGGATCCGCCACCCCAGCAGGCGCTTACGACTCCAGGAGCCTCGGGGCCGGGGACGCGACTTGTATCGCCCCAGAATGTCGAGGTTGACGGTATGCCTCGCCATGTGCGTGATCTGCGGTTGGTCACTTCACCATTGCCCACCCCGGGGGAACTTTCAGCGTCAGAGCAGCCGGATGTGGTAGAGGAAGACGACGCCTTGTTGATCCAGGTGCCGGGCCCTGCGAGGGGCTCCGAGGATGAAGGGACAATCGAGGAGGGAGCAGATAGTCCAGAAAGACCGCAGCTGGCGGTCGGGGTTCCCGGGAGCGCCGACCTACGCAACTATGTCAATATAGTGATCTATAGGATCAGGGGGGAGTGTAGTGTATGCGTGTAATCTAATAACTATTAACCCTGTACTTAAGGATAATTGTGTGTGTGAGTGTTTCATATATTTTGTTTCGTTTGTGAGTGTTTCATATATATATTGTTTCGTTTGTGTGAGTGTTTCATATATATATTGTTTCGTTTCCAAATCTTGTTTCGGGGCCCCGAGGCCAACCTGTTGAGTTGACCAGTCAGCTATGATTAAGGCAGTGCAAATAAAACAGGCAAAAGTAACGGTTGTCTTCATCGGGCCTGAGTTACCACTACGTTTACTTAAATCATTTGGCTTCTGGAAGTGAAAATGGATTAGTGACCAAATATGGCATGGAACGAAAAAATAACGTTATTAACCGGTTACAAGGATTTTAAATAGCATTTTTGCTCAGGAACAGTAAATATGATAACGTTTTCGTTTCTGTTTTTGTTCCGAGCATAATTTCGTTCGTTTCGGTTTTCGTTTTCGTTCCCTTAAACCGTTTCCAAGCCCTGGTTTTGATACCAAAGAAAAAGACATATTAGGGCTGAAAATGAACCAGAGAAGAGTCTTAATGCTGGAAAGTGTGGTACACTAATTAATGGATAAATTAGATAAGATGGAAAAGAAAGTGTTCGTACTGGAATAAGATAATACTATTTAAAAAAATAGAGTGGATGAATAAAATGGAAAACAAGACGACGGAAAAGTAGTGAAAATGCATGCGAAATGAATGCAGTACATAAGAAATGGAAAGCACTAAAAATGAAAATGAAAGAAGACATAGAAGATGAAAAGAAAAAGACATAACGTTTACGTCGATAATAAAGATCAGAAAATGAAAGAAATATCAGACCAAGAAGTTAAAATATCCAGAAAGTTTGAATATCAAAAAAAAATTTTTGGAAAAAAAGTTCCAAAACGAACAAAAAAT
>JACEEZ010023041.1:204077-226577 GCA_016584305.1 Chionoecetes opilio
ATATATATATATATATATTATATATATATATATATATATATATATATATATATATAATATATATATATATATTATATATATTATATATATAATATATATATATATATATATATCGTTTAAAAGTGAGTAAGCTAGTTCAGCGTTTTTATCTCTTAAAGATATTTCTCTTTGTCTTAAGAGTGTCTTATTCTCTTTTGTAATCACTTTATGACTTCGCCGTAGCTTGTCATGTTTGCTGTATCGCGATTTCGGGTCTAAGAACCCTTCTTCAGCAGCATGTGGAAGATGTTTTCTCCTCAGGAGTTGAGGTGAGCATATATAAGATGAGAGGTGAAGCGCTATTTATAGCCGGTCTGCCTGCCACGCAGCCTATTAGCGGCACCGGTGATTGGTAGATAGCTTTTGCTTCTCGTCTTCTTGAGTGGGTGACACTGATTGGTTGTTTGGTCTTCGCTTGGCTTTTCTGTGAGTAGGCTGTTATTTGCTGTTTTTCTTTTCATGCTGGGTAGAGCTTGTAGGTCGTTTGCCTGTACGTTAAGTTGGGATTGATCTCTTTTATGTACAGCGCTTCTAGGATGGGAAGTCGCCGCACATCTGCACACATGTCAACCAATTCTGTATTTTCTTCTAGAAATTTTCTTGTTATGATGATGCTATGTTGTTCTAATAGGTGACTTTTTGGGGCTCCGGAAGTTAGGTGGCAAGTAAGACGTCTGGACAGCTTCGTTGTCGTCATGCCGATGTAGGATGAGGGGAGGACTTCACAGTTTCCTCTTTTGCATGTGATCCTATATACGACATGGGACTTTTGTTTTGTCTCCTTCGTCTGGCTTGGGCTGTTACGGAGAAGGAGGTTGCTGGTTTTCTTGTTTTTGTAGTAAATTTGTAGTTTCATTCTCCTCTCTTGGTCTGCAGGTTTCACGTTACGGTGGACGATTTGTGATATTATTCTTTCTTCTTCATGGTGAGCGGTGGAGAAGAAAGCCCGGTAGAAGATAGTTATGTCTTGACTCTTTTTTTTTGTGGCGTTAGGGTTGTACCAGTTCTCCAAGATTTTCTTAGTCTGACGGTTGATGTCTCTCTCGCTGAAGCCGTTGTTGATGAGGACTTGAGTGGATCGCTCGATTTCTTTGTGCATAAGTTGCCATGTACTGCAGTGCGTGAGAGCTCTTCTGATGTAAGCACCGATTGTGGAGTCTTTATATCTCTGTGGGCATTCATTCGCTTTCTTCGTTGAGGCAGTGTCCGGTGTTCGTTGGTTTTACGTAGGCGTTTGTGATGAATGATTCTTCTTTCTGCGTAACAAGGACGTCTAAGAACGGCATTGATTTGTCTGAGCTGCTTTCTATGGTGAATGTGAGGCCTGAAGTATCTTGTAGACAGAGCTTCAGCTGTTCTGCTTCGTAGTGACTTGTTGTTTTGATGAAGATGTCATCGATGTAGCGGCAGTATATGTCGGGCTTGCTTATTTTCTTGAATACTTCTTCTTCTACGCAGCCCATGAAGAAGTTTGCCAACAATACTCCTAAGGGAGAGCCCATAGCGACGCCGTCCATTTGTTGATACTTGTTCCCTTGGGGAGAGGTAAGAGGTGCTTCTTTAGTGCAGCATTCGAGGAGTCCACGTAGTACAGGTTCCGGGACGTCAAGCGGCGGGATGGAGTCGTGGTTATACACACGGTTGATGATGTAGTTGATGGTATGGTCAACAGGTACGTTGGTGAAGAGGGACTCGACATCAAGCGAAGCGATTGTACCTCTGGCGTTGTGGGTCTTGAGTATGTCTAGAAACTCTGATGCTGATTGAAGGCTGTAGGCATTGGGTGCGTATGGAGTCAAAATACCACACAGCTTCTTTGCGAGCTGTGTGGTATTTTGACTCCATACGCACCCAATGCCTACAGCCTTCAATCAGCATCAGAGTTTCTAGACATACTCAGACCCACAACGCCAGAGGTACAATCGCTTCGCTTGATGTCGAGTCCCTCTTCACCAACGTACCTGTTGACCGTACCATCAACTACATCATCAACCGGGTGTATAACCACGACTCCATCCGCCGCTTGACGTCCCGGAACCTGTACTACGTGGACCTCCTCGAATGCTGCACTAAAGAAGCACCTCTTACCTCTCCCCAAGGAACAAGTATCAACAAATGGACGGCGCGCTATGGGCTCTCCCTTAGGAGTATTGTTGGCAAACTTCTTCATGGGCTGCGTAGAAGAAGAAGTATTCAAGAAAATAAGCAAGCCCGACATATACTGCCGCTACATCGATGACATCTTCATCAAAACAACAAGTCACTACGAAGCAGAACAGCTGAAGCTCTGTCTACAAGATACTTCAGGCCTCACATTCACCATAGAAAGCAGCTCAGACAAATCAATGCCGTTCTTAGACGTCCTTGTTACGCAGAAAGAAGAATCATTCATCACAAACGCCTACGTAAAACCAACGAACACCGGACACTGCCTCAACGGAGAAAGCGAATGCCCACAGAGATATAAAGACTCACAATCGGTGCTTACATCAGAAGAGCTCTCACACACTGCAGTACATGGCAACTTATGCACAAAGAAATCGAGCGATCCACTCAAGTCCTCATCAACAACGGCTTCAGCGAGAGAGACATCAACACATCAGACTAAGAAAATCTTGGAGAACTGGTACAACCCTAACGCCACAAAAAAAAGAGTCAAGACATAACTATCTTCTACCGGGCTTTCTTCTCCACCGCTCACCATGAAGAGAAAGAATAATATCACAAATCGTCCACCGTAACGTGAAACCTGCAGACCAAGAGAGGAGAATAAAACTACAAATTTACTACAAAAACAAGAAAACCAGCAACCTCCTTCTCCGTAACAGACCAAGCCAGACGAAGGAGACAAAACAAAAGTCCCATGTCGTATATAGGATCACATGCAAAAGAGAAAACTGTGAAGTCCTCCCCTCATCCTACATCGGCATGACGCAACGAAGCTGTCCAGACGTCTTACTTGCCACCTAACTTCCGGAGCCCCAAAAAGTCACCTATTAGAACAACATGGCATCATCATAACAAGAAAATTTCTAGAGAAGAAAATACAGAATTGGTGACATGTGTGCAGATGTGCGGCGACTTCCCATCCTAGAAGCGCTTGTACATAAAAGAGATCAATCCCAAACTTAACGTACAGGCAAACGACCTACAAGCTCTACCCAGCATGAAAAGAAAAAAAGCAAATAACAGCCTACTCACAGAAAAGCGAAGCGAAGACCAAACAACCAATCAGCGTCACCCACTCAAGAAGACGAGAAACAAAAGCTATCTACCAATCACCGGTGCCGCTAATAGGCTGCGTGGCAGGCAGACCGGCTATAAATAGCGCTTCACCTCGCATCTTAATCATGCTCACCTCAACTCCTGAGGAGAAAACATCTTCCACATGCTGCTGAAGAAGGGTTTCTTAGACCCGAAATCGCGATACAGCAAACATGACAAGCTACGGCGAAGTCATAAAAGTGATTACAAAAGAGAATAAGACAATCTTAAGACAAAGAAAATATCTTTAAGAAGATAATAAACGCTGAACTAGCTATCACTTTTAACGAGATCTGTCTCAGAGAAAATCTCCTGCCCGTATATACTTTATATATATATATATATATATATATATATTATATATATTATATATATATATATATATATATATATATATATAAATGACATAACCAATGCTAATTCAAATTTTAATGTACTATATATGCTGACGATGCATATCTCCTATATTAGCTGTTGTAACCTGAGCTCGATACACCTTAATTTGGAAATTGAATTGTTGATATATAAGTGGATACAGGCCAACAATTAAATCTCAATGTTACAAGAACAATTACATACTGTTTCAAGATCATTCAATAAAAAATGTCATGCCCCTTTATTATTAGAAGGTGAACCGATACAACGTGTCTCTCATACAAATGTTTTGAGTGTTGATATCGATGAAAATTGAAATTGGAGCCATCATATTAATGAGGAATGTACAAAGCTATCAACAATATGTGGCATCCTCTATAGAGTCCGCCATCAACTAACAACAGAGAGTATGTTAAGTATATATTACACTTTATGTTACCCTCACCTGATCTACTGGCCCGTACCGAGAGTTGAAGGCGGTAGAGGGACGAACAGCGAGGTAGCGACGAACGGCAAACCTTCCATTTGTTACCGAGAGTCGACATCGAGGGTTTGTTGAGATCTCGCGCCTGCGACAATATAGTGGCAACAGTTTTTGCTTCAAAATTGCGTAGCCAGCCGTACGACTAAAATAGTGTATAATGCGAATTTGCCCTTATACTATCACAAACATCAACAAAGCGTTGCGATTTGGCTATGAAGTTGGTGAAATATATTTTAATGAATTAATTAAAAGTAGAGGCGTGTATACGTAAGTTTCTCTACCGCTCATGTGAACATATGCGGTAAAGAGAACCGTGCTGGCGGGGTTTTGGCAGCGACCTTCATGATGGCGCGGCTCAAGCCACTACCCACCCTCTATCCTGAAAACCCCCTTAATTATTATCACTAAAATCACTTATTGCCGCATATGTAATACCTAATAATCTTATACTTATACTTAAAAACATATTTGGAGAAAATTTTTAACATATCTTTTTAATCCCTCCAGATTAGGAATGTAATAAAAATTCATCGAAGGTTGCGGCGAAGACACGGGAATAGCCGTGTCTTCAACCTTGACCGCCACCGCGTCCCTGCTCTTCGTTCCAAAATTACAGGGTTTTTTATACGTCTTATGGTAAGCGAAGGTCTGCCGTTCGTCGTTCTACCGCCTCACCGTCATGATCTCGGTACGGGCCAGTGTGTCTCCATATGGAAATGTAGTACAAGGCCATCATTTTTGAAAAAATATAAGTAGCCCAAAATAAGATTATTAGTTATATTATATTCATGGATAAAATTTAACTCTACCCGCCGTCATTATGCTCAGTTGAATATATTAAATTTCAAATTCATGAAAATGTATTTTGTATTTCTGCTTATTTATAAAAATTTGAATACAGGTAACAAACTTTTCAAATGTATTTAAAGTACTTATAATACGAAGGGTAATAATATAAATCTAGTGAGTCCACAATTTGGGAGCAACTCTCTACAACAAGATGTGGTATGTGACGGTCCTCAGCTGGGGAAATTTCCCCTTTCCTACTGATGCAAAAACTTTAAATATATAAAGTAATTTATTAAATTTTAAAAGAAAATAAGAGTTATTTGTCTACTTGTAAAGAATACATGATGTTAAGCGAACGATGTAAGTGGGGTGTCAATACGCAAGTCATGTGCATGTTCTATATTGTTAATGTTTGTAAGAATGCATGTGTTGGTGATTTGATGCCTGTTTTACATAATTGGAATCGTATTTAGTGTAATTGTAAAGTTTGATTGCATATTTCTATTCAATTTAATTTCTTAGAAAAAATGTTGCCGGTGTTCTGCAAATGTAAATCTAGACTTTTCCCGTCTGTCAAAGAGTCCTGGCTCTTGGTGATTTGGTGATTTGATGCCTGTTTTTACATAATTGGAATCGTATTTAGTGTAATGTAAAGTTGTTTTGCATAGTCTATTCAATTTAATTTCTTAAAAAAATAATGTTGCCGTGTTCTGCAAATGTAAATCTAGACATTTCCGTCTGTCAAGAGTCCTGGCTCGACGGGCCCATGCCGTTAATAGACATGGTATATATAAGTATATTTATACAAGTTTTAAGATGTAAAAATTTAATGGCAATACATTTACTATTACTTTTACTAATACTCTAATTAATATTACACACCCCACACATAACACACACAAAACAAAAGTCCTGGCTCCCTACAAATTCGACGTCACCACATAGGAGTGGGACTTTTCCCTCAGGCACCGTAAAGAAGACAGGAACATACACAACATGGACAGCCAGTGACAACCAGTGACAGCCAGGAACAGCAAGGGACACCCAGGAACAGCCAATGACAGCCAGTGACAGCCAGGAACAGCAAGGGGCAGCCAGGAACACCCAAAGTGACAGTCGGGACAGCCGGGAACAGCCATGACACCCAAGGACAACAGGGACAGCCAGTGACAGCCAGGGACAGGAAAGACAGCCAGGAACAGCCACTGACAGTCAGGGACAGCTAGGGACGCAGAGGTTTTGATGAAGACGAAGACGGTATGAAATGCATAGAAAGTTGCGCCCCAAAGATGTATCATAATTTAAGGGAATTCTTGGCTACGATTTACTGCCATTGTGAATAAGGAGAGGGGAACTGAAAGGCTAAAAAAAAGTGACAACCATAAAACCTAACCTAAGTTCCCGCCAGGCACTGCAAATAGGATAAGTCAGTGAGCCACACAGCTTCAAGGTCTTCTCTGAATGCAGCACCTTCACCAACCAACCTCAGCTTACAACCCAAAACAAGGGACCCGAGAACCAGTGGAGAAAGAGAGAAAAAAAACCTCTTACATTTTTTAAAACACTTTTCATGCTTCAGTACAAAACCCGCCCCCCCCCCCCCCCTCTGTGGTTGTGTGGCAAGCTGCCCCCTCACCACGCCACCACCACCACCACCACCACCACACTGCCATTATTTACTCCACGCAAAACACTTCTGACCTGCACTTTTATTTTTCCCGTGCCAACATTGATCCAGCAACACTTTGAGGGGCTCACACAATACAACACAACACAACCTGGGGAAACAACAACACAACATGCACTTTTATTTACACTCTTGAACATGAAGGCAAACCACGTACTCCTTCAAGCCTCCAACACCGTGCGGAATTAACAGTTCCTTACACAAGACTTTCTTTAAGAGGAACTTCCTCCTTCCTTCCCACAGTTCCTTTACTCTGCGAGAAAAAAATTGTTTGTTAATTCTCTTGAGACACAACAAAGGCTTCTGGAACACGGCAAGGACAACAGCCACGACCACGGACGCTGCTGTAGCATTAATCTCCTCCCCAAAGGACTGTTCGATTAACGTTTTGTAGTACAAAGGAGAGACCATTGCCATGATTCAGAATGACATCACACAGGCTCGTACCAGGACACTTCCCGCCCCTTCCCAAAGCCCCAAGTGTTGTTATGTCAGGCACGCCCTTGGCTAACGCGCTCCAGTGCCCTGCTGGATGCGAACCCTTTCCACTGGGGCTCACAATGTATATTACCATCTAATACTTATCTCCTCTGTGTTTCAAGGTAATATCGCTTGTTACCTTGAAATAGTTAAACATTGTTTTGTTTTTCTGATGAAGCAAACGATAAACAACGACGAAAATTCTGCATCAACGACAACGACCCCCTTCAAAACGACCTGTCATACCACATAAAGCATCACCTGTACCTTCCTAACCAACTAACCGACAACCACCACCCCCACCATCACCACCACAACCACCACCATCAGCACCATCACCAACCAAGCCCCAAGCTCTTTTCCCCGAAGGACATAAACTTTAAGGACAAAAAAACTTTACAAAGCTTTAAATTTCATGAGTTCAGCAGACGTTTGCAGACGGAATGAGATATCTTGGAAAAATTATCTCAGATTCGATTCTACAAGGGCGGTGTGTGGAACTGTAAAGAGGCAAGGTCCGGCGCTTCAAGCCCAGGAGATATTATTGCTTGAGGACCCAGGACACGAGACCAGGAAAGGGCGCCGAGTACCAGTGGAAATTTTGTAACAATCATATAATTAATTGAAGCTATTACCTTCAGAAGACCCATTGTCTATCTCATCCCGACAAAATGCCCCAGCCAGTACTAACTAAGATACTTCTCGGGGGATAGGAGGGTTGAATTGGGAAGAAGGCTTATCATTACTGGATGGTCGGAGTGGCCAGGCCGTGATCAGGCCGGCGGTGAAGGGCGGAGGCGGTGTGTTATTATCTGAGGCGTCAAGCGGGTTATCACACAACACTGACGCAGCGGATGGAATCGCTGTGTCGATAACACGTCATATGATTTTGCACTTATATATGTATATATATATATATATATATATATATATATATATATATATTTTATAATATATATATATATATATATTATATAATATATATATATACAAAAATTTATATACGTATCTTCTCGATTTTATTAGAGAAGCCCAGTGAGAGAAGTTATTCCGTGGGAATCTGGAAATGTACTGATTCTCTAAGCCGGCGGCGGATGGGCCGCTACAATACCTAGCTAGTATTAACGTCTATAAGGTGGCGTGGATTTAGTGACGGCCAATGACCAGCCGTTTCAAAGTTAGGGGCTAAAGTTAGATGCAAATGTTTAATAACACGGGAATATTCATTTGTCATATCCCAATACATATCATTTACTTAAAATTACCTTAATAAATACCCATTACCATTATAATATATATATATATATCATATATAATAAAATATATATAATATATATATATATATATATATATATATATATATATAATATATATATATATAATATTATATATATATATATATATATTATATATATCGTTCCTACTCTCTCCCCTATGATGAGCGAGCAATACCTCCCTTACATAGGGGGGCGAAAACAAACTACCACTTTCCTAATTGAGAGAGTGGTTGGTGGATAATTTCCACAGTACCTCTGAATCCATAACTGACAGAAAAAAACGTTTATGAGCCACGTAGACGATGAATACGTTTATAAAACAATTAGAAAAAGCGCATTAAAAAAAACATATGGACAAAAAAAGCGTATAATGAGAGTGTAATAAACAGAGAAAGAATGTTTATGAGATGAATAGACAGAGAAATAACGTTTATAAACGACTAATAAGCACAGGAACTATGAGTTGATACAAAATAAAAAAAAGTTAGTAAATTGTAGAGATTAAAGGCCTACATATTTTGTTAGTAAGTGTACAGTCCTTTGAGGAATAAGAGAGAGAAGAAAGGCGAGAGAGAGAGAGAGAGAGAGAGAAGAGAGAGAGAGAGAGAGAGAGAGAGAGAGAGAGAGAGAGAGAGGAGGAAGAGAGAAGAAAGAGAGATGAGAGAGAGAGGAGAGAGGAGAGAGAGAGGAAAAGAGAGAGAAGAGAGAGAGAGAGAGAGAGAGAGAGGAGAGAGAGCGAGAGAGGAGAGAGAGACGAGAGAGAGAGCGAGAGAGAGAGCAGAGGAAGAGAGAGGAGAGAGAGAGAGAGAAGAGGAGAGAGAGACGAGAGAGAGAGAGAGAGAGCCATCTCAATACAACCAATTATGGGTGTAGGGGACAGACCAGACTGGTTGCGAGGAGGGAAAGAAGAGTCGGCTAAAACCATGAAACTCCCAACCACATCTCTTGGCCCGATCTCAGCACAATCGATCCTGGTGTGGATCTCAGCCACGGATTGCCCCCTGAACGCGAGAGGTATGCCCAGTCAACTTGGCCGGATGGGCGTAAAAAAACTTGGACCCAGTTCGGATTCTCCGGCGTTAACACACAAGGTAAAAATTTAAACNGGGCCCCCGTTTTTACCTTTATCCCCATTTGGCTAAACAATCAAAAACTAGCCGTAACCGCCACGTGCGCACTGTGGCGTACACCCGGATTTGACCTGTGGCATTGCTAGGTGTGTGTCTCAAACCACACATCAAATTTCAACTTAGTCGGTAACAGCCGTTTCTCAGCTATACAAGATAACGTTGTCTGAAAACCCCTCACGCGACACGCGCCACGCGCCATCTGACCCTCACGTGAGACAAAACCTGTCAACCACAAATAGGATTGAATGGGTTTATCAGATGGCGAAAACCGTTGTCAATCAGAGCGGGTTTCCAAGATATAAGCCCCTGAAAAGCGTGAGGCGTCGTGTCTGTCTGTCGGTTGCCTTGGGTCGGCCGCTTAAGTGAGAAAAATCCGTATCCCCGAGGACTCACGAGCCTCGCGCGCGCTCGTAACTAGCTATGGCCGTCTGTTTACAAGGGGTTCCCGAGTGATGCATCAGAATAATGTATTATTTGCGTTCAAGTGTTTCTTTGTCTTGACATCTTGCCTTGGTGCAGTGGCTTAAGAGGGGTGTAAAACGGGGGGGGGGGGGGGGGGGGGGCACAGGTAAATATGGGAGGGGCACCCACCATAAAGGGTGAAGATGAGGGCATACGCTGTGCTGCGCGTGGCCTAGGTGCTCATCTCCGTCGCATAAGCCTTTGAGCCTTTGGTGGGTGAGAACCCTTTACCCCGCGACACAAGGCTTCGGTGACATCAGGTTTACCACAGTTACCTTCTCCAGGTTTTCCCAGGTAGCCCATTTATCAACCCCGAAAGGGAGGAAGAACAGCTGCTGATTTGGCTGGCAGCCGACTTGCCCTGGCCCGGATTCGAACCAGGGCCCGCAGTTTTGTAGCTAGGCACGCTAGTCACTACACCACGGAGGCGTCGACACTGTTATGGGTGGCATCTATTCAGAGATGGTCACGGTCTATGTAACGATGTGACCATATACTTCGTCAAAATAGATAAAAGGTTTAGTGTCCCTGGGCCCTGGCATGATATTGATAAACATGACTAGACTTTTAACATGCAAAGCATCTAAAAACCTGGTAATTATTTCATGTTCGCGGCACTTGCTGCAAAGACTGATGCAGCCTGTTAGATCTGTGATTATTTTGATCCAGAAATTATTTAAAAACGGGTAAATTTCCAGTTTGACACCGAATTCACTTTGGTGGACGAAACTATTTTTTTATGGTGAGTTTTGATGTGTTTTGAATTAATCTGCTAATCGTTTTTGTCGCAAATCCTTTTTTTTGTGATTTTTTACAAATGATTGTAAAAAACATTGAACCTAACCTTTACCTAACTAAAACACATACAAACTCACCAGAAAAAAAAAGTTTCGACCACCAAAGTGAAGTCGGTGGGTGTCAAACTGGAATAATACCCAAAAAAAGTACTGCCATGAATCGTAACAATTATTATCAATTCATAACAACTGAATACAATTATTGTGAACCAGAAACTGAATACAATTATTGTGAAGTGAGGTATTCCGAGGCGAGATACCTGAGTAACGGCATATTCTCTCACTTTTGTGGATAGATTCGCATACCTAAGCCATGTTATATCCCACGACATGACTGATGATGATGATATCATCAAGCAGACCACCAAGCTTCTTGTTGTGGGAAATACTCTACAGAGGAAATTCTCCTACTGTAGCAGAGAGGTGAAGATGGAGTTATTCAGGAGTCACTGCTACTCTATATACTGCAACTCGCTGTGGTCGCGGTACAAGGTGGCCACTATGAACCGCCTTAAGGTCTGTCACAATGACATCCTTAAGAGGCTTCTGGGGCTGCCCAGGTGGTGCAGCTCGTCCCTGGCTTTCGCTATGAACGGGGTGAACAATCTGGATGTGATCCGTCGACACTCCGTGTTCAGTTTAAGGAGTAGGGTGGAGCTCTCTACGAACTCCATCATCACCTCTGTCAGGCAGAGCTCGGCCTATGTATGTGGACCTATATAACAGCGGTGGCTGGGTCTGCTGTTTGTGCAGAATGTGGGGTAGCACAGGTGTCCAATGTCCATGTATACTTTTCTATGTACTTTGATACTATGTCCCCTAATGTGCCTGTACTTTGTTCCTGTTTTTTGTTTTTTGCTCTAGTACTTAAGTTTACTCTTTGGCCTGTTCTTATCGCGCTTTGTTTTTTGTATGTATGCCTTCGGGCAAGAATAAAATTATTATTATTATTATTATTATTATTATTATTACTATATTGCCATTGGCTGGGTAAAATAAGACTTTATCAGCAACTCAAAAGAAAGTTGCTGTAACTATCAAAATTTTAAAAATATAAAATAGCTAAAACCAAGGTAGGTAGCGGTACCGGATGATGATCATCATAGCAATCATATCAAATGATAAGCACTGTCTTACCGGCCTACTCTCAACACTAACTTGAAATTGCTGAAACGGAAGAAAAAATAGTTAGATGCCTGTACTGAGCACAATGCAGACAGATATAAAGAGTATGAATACCTACCAATCGTTCCTCCCCGGCAGCATATTCCCGTTTTCTGGAACAGTATGTCGCGTTTACGTACTCTTGAACACGTCAGGTTAGGTTACAGTTAGGTTAGGTTAGGTTTCCTTGACAATCATGATAACTTTGTGTGGGAATCACAATGAGGGTATTTTCGAGAAAATCCTATGGTTAGTTCCAGAGCTACAGCCAAGCGTCTTCACTCGGAAACCACACATTCCCATAGAGTTGGGGAATACACATGCTCCCCGCCAGGCCGCGTGGCAGCTTGAACAACAAGTGTCCAGCTGTGCCTCTCCCACCGCAGGCCGCGTGTCTCACCGCCCTTCAGGCGTCAACCCTCACATGCGAGATGCGCCCACACAGCCCATTTACAGTTTTGTTTACAGTTTGCCGCGCGTGGCCGATGCATGGCGGCGCTTTCAGTATATTCACAGTCATAGATATAAACACTAGATGCCTCACTACCTGTTGTTGTATCAGGCAGGGTTGCGTGTGTGGCCGCCATATTGGAATGGTCAACTTCCACAAATAAACAAATGCACATGTATTGGCAGTATTGCGAAACTGAGTGCCTCATAATTTACAATTGCGATCACAGTAGGTATAAAAAAAATATCTACTCATATTCAGTGCCTTCTGATGCTGGAAAGATCTGCATTGTGATGTGTTTCCATCGACGTATCATCTGCATTTGCACTTTGTAGGTAGCTGTTCATGGCTACGACATAAAGTAGCTAAAGCATTAATCCTTCGATGGTGGGCTATTGCATTTCTTTAACCATTGCTGCGAAATGGTATTTCATCCTTGCAATTTTTCTATGATATATTGTCATTTTTACAATAATAAAAATCAATATTGACACGCCTTTCCACTTATATTTATGATTGATATTTGATTAAAATGAAATCAGCTTCATTTGAGCATGTAAGTTGTGTGCAGTCGCACAGACACACTGCGAAAATGTTGTGCTGATATGTTGTACAGAAGCTGGTCTCGAAGCTGAATATTAGTTGAAACTAAACATTAACGCCTCAAGCACCCCTTGCCAGGCCAGAGACGAGAACCTTTTAACTTGAGGGTAAGAAGGCTGGTAAGTGTTGATCAGAACCATGTGCCCCCTACATCTGAAAATTGTACTTGGCATGACCATTAGCCTGCACGTGGACAAGTGGCTGCTGAAATTGGGTTGTGAACCTATTAATTTGCTCGGTTACTGATTACAACGTAAACTTTAATTCTTATTTGCGAAAAGTTTTATTACCTTGTTGTCTCACCGGCAAGTTTCAACAATTTGTTGCAGTCAACAGCATGAAAGAATTCAAAGTTTCGGACATAAGTGTTCAAATTTCGAGAAATCAATGAGAACATGGTGATTCATTTAATGCATCTTTTGCTTAATCGCACAATTTTTCCAGACGTAACATCGTGTGCTAAACAGGTCTAAGGTATATGAGATTACATTAAATGTTGAGCAGAGAATGTAGCACAAATGTCCACTGCAACCTAAGCTGAGAGCACCAGTGACGTGTGCAATTCAGTGGCAGTTGTTTACTACCTCCTCAGTGGCCAGGGGGGAAATTTGAGCATGTCATAGATAACTAACAAGTGTGTAGACATGCTGGGAATGGTCCACCTCCACACGTGAAATCTATACCAGGATTGAAACTGTTGAATATTCCTAATAAAATCTTAAAGCCTGCTTCATGAAATCATAAAACAATAATAATTGATCGATATAATTTTTTGCATCATAAAGCCCTCTCTCAAACGTGTGGAATGGCCCAAAACCCTAAACATAGCTCATTATAATAACAGTGATAATAATATATAAGTGATTTGCACTACGGTATTTCTTGTTGTTCCTTACCACTACTTAATCTACTTTACTTATTTACACTTACAACTAATAAGCCTTGAAGATAATTTTTCCAGTCATAGTAACTATAAGGTTAAGAAAGAAGAGGAGTTTCAGGTGATAAACTTCTTTTTTCTTTCATTATTTTTATAGGGAGAATTAAAGATTCAAGAATATTTATATGTTTTGTTGTCTTGCAGATAGCTACAGTGACGCCCGCGGTGCCATGGACGAGGTATTTGCAACAGCAGCAGCGCACTGTGATGGAGGCTGAAGCTGTCTCACGTAACTGAGACCATCCGTTATGACATTGCCATCCCTTCACCGCCACCACCACCACCACCTCCATCATCCACCAATACCGAAGAAAGCTGCACGCATCGCTTCACCCTCCGCACAATGTTGCCGCCTCACATGAGAGTTGAACCTCTGGATTCCCAGGACAACAATTAACAGCTTCCAGAAGTTGCAGGGCTTCCCAACTCACCAGCTGTCACTTGGTGTTCGCCCGATACCCATACCCCACGAGACATATCCCAGTAGTCTACCCATCCTGGGACCACTCATCGGCGTAGAAGCTAGGATCCCCCCATTCCCAAACTCCCCACGGCCCAGGCCGCATCACCGGTGGTTCTCCTCATCACCCCTGTTATGTCAACGTCAACACTTGCACAGGGACCTCACCTACGACATGTTTCAGACCAGCTCCACGGTGTCCCAGCCAGCACCACCCTTCCCCACACCCCACATCTCAGCAGCACCAAGTATATGAATGTGCCTTTATCTCCATACCCCAGCAGCAGCAGTGCCCCAACATCCTCAAAGGGGACACAGTTAAGCAGCGTCTACATCACAGCTACATTGATTGTGGTCTGGCATTGCAGGAGGAGCGAGGACTCCTTTCAGCGACAGCGAATGTTGAAGAGATTAAGCGATCGCTTCCAGGACCCCCAAACGCCTAACAGCCGTCCTTCCCCGGCTATGTGCAAGATGACGTCACACTTTATCAAGAAGTGCACATGTAACCAGCCCCTTCAATGGATCAGTGCTGGCAAACTTTGCAACCAGCTGGCTTCCTATGCTGGCCAACAGCCCATAAAATCTTTTTGTCCTTTTCTGCCCTCGATACTTTGGTATGAAAAAAGCTTTAGGCAGTCATATACACAAGATGCATAGATTGGAGGCTGAACTCCATGGTGGAAAATGTGGGGGCAGTGATATACAACTTCAGTTCTGTCCCATCTGTCATGACCCAGTTCTTCAACAGCTCTGTTACTGCCCAAGACCCTCACAGACTTCCACCGAGCGTCAGTCATTGAGGTACTCGAAAGAATGCTTGCTAATATCAGATAACATGGGCATTCATTGTCTTTCTGTACAAAGAAGTTTTCCACACGGCGAAACCAGTGAGCAGGTGTTGCTCTATCACATGCAACAGTTGCACATTCTGACTACAATCCATGATCGCAAAAAAGTTCAAACTTTACACAGCTAGCCTAGAATCTCTATACGACAGTATATCCTCGGAGATGTGTCTGAAGTAGGAAACTTTCACCTGGGGGGTAACCTCCACCCTGGCCTCAGTAGATGCTAGGACAATGGCATGGGCTGTGCAAGCCCTTTAATTTGGATACTAACCTGGTCCTCCCATACTGGAACCTTGGAGATCCCCGACCACCACCTCCTTCCAAAAAGCTGACACTGACGAGGTCCAAAAGGCCAAACACATCAGAAAGATAACAAAAGATCAACAATTGGCTTCTTCCAACAGTAAGGGAATCTTGCGTCCATCACATTCACTTGGTAGAAACCAGGTGTGAAAAGGGAGCTGAGATTTGTGTTCCTGCCAGTTACCAGTGAGAGTGTTTTTGCCAGAGTCCCCTGAGCCATCTGCAAACAGAGCCTCCTCCTTCAGACCTCAGCGCAGCAGCGGCTGGTTTGTGATAATGACTCGAGCAGAGTTATTCCAATCAAGTAGATGTTTGTCTGCTGCTGACTTTTAGGGACCTACAGCCAAGGTGGTGCACAGCGAAGAAGCGAAGGTTGGGTCTTGGTCCATCGTTCCGAAAGGCTTTCAAAAAGAAAAGATAAGAAATATAGGGGAACGAGATTTGAGACAGCTTAGCATCTAAGCATCAAAATAGTACGTTTTGGGAAAAACATGAGAGCACAGTTCACACAGAGCAACAGTCAGAACTCAAGCAAAGAACTTTCGTCGGCCTAACCTGTGCCGTGCCTCGTGTGCCTGATCTACTACCAACTCAAAAAGTGTCGATAGTGTGACAATGGATCCAACAGTAAACAGATAAGAAAGAAGCCAATGATTCTCCTTTACCAACCTTAAGCTGTAATTCGTCCTCTCGAAATGTTTCGTTGTAACCGTTGTCCATGTCAAATTCTGGTGACAATGATTCTCTGAGTGGCCACATTTGGGGTGCGTCACAAGGGGCTGCTGCAACCTGCTCAGGCCCTCATACGGCTGTGGTGTTTGTTCTGCCAAGTTCTTTGAGAACAGTACTTTGGTGAAGCACCTGCTTACAAACACCACAACCTCCCTCTTAGAGATCGCAGCCCGAGCAAAACACAAAGTTTTTCAATATATAGGATATTCCAGAGGACTGATGAAAATATTGTTTGTAAACTTACAAACTCTTCTGTTATACATACTGTTGATATTTCATAGATATATTTCATTATGTGCTCAACTTCAGGTGACTAAATTCTTTTGACTGTTGAATGAAATGATGAAAACTGTAAATAGAAATCGATATATCCATATAACATTAAGATAAAGTCGTGTCATAAATCAAATTTGAATATCTTGACACTCATTCGGCTGGGTTTAGACAGGAAGTGGGAGTGGAGTGTACAGGACTGGGCTTCACTCTTCAATCTCAGGTCTCTGTTTTTTGGCCGTCTTCACTTCTCTTTTTTGAGTAGGTACTCGTAATACTCTGTGATACTTTAAAATACTATATTCTACTCGTTCTCCTTATTCACGCAAGGCCTTGCATTCATCGATCTATAGCCGCCCAGCCACTGCAATCATCCGCGCATCGATGTACCCGTGGGAGGAGTTTCTGTCTGCTATCAATGACGACCAACGCTGCCTGTGACTTCGTGTGTAAGGACGCTCATTAGCAGGAGGCGGCAAGGCTTCCTGAACACGGCTCTATCCGCTGAATATCATAGTCTTATTGAGGTGTGTGTGTGTGTGTGGGTGTGTGTGTGTGTGTGTGTGTGTGTGTGTGTGTGTTGTGTGTGTGTGTGTGTGTGTGTGTGTGTGTGTGTGTGTGTGTGTGTGTGTGTGTGTGTGTGTGCGTATGAGTGTTGTGGTGTTTGAAGATAGAGAGAGAGAGAGAGAGAGAGAGAGTAGAGAGAGAGAGAAGAGAGAAGAGAGATAGAGAGAGAGAGTAGAGAGAGAGAGAAGAGAGAGAGAGAGAGAGAGAGAGAGCGAATGTGAGAGAGAGAGGCAGCGAATATGAGAGAGAGAAGAGAGAGAGAGAGAGAGAGAGCGAGAGAGAGAAGGAGAGAGGAGAGAGAGAGAGAGAAGCGAGAGAGAGAGAGTAGGAGAGAGAGAGAGAGAGGAGAAAGAGCGGATAGCTCATAGCACTCTCTGCTTAATGAACAAGGGAGAACACACACTGTGAAATAATTAAAATGGATCGACATTTGGCAATACGGATGACAAAAGTTACCTGGAACAGGGTCGTAGGGGTAGGGAGGGCAAGGGTGGCAGGGGTGGGGGAAGCACAGGAGGTTGGGGGTGAGAGTGGAGGGAGGTGCCGGAGGTTGGGGGTGAGGGTGAGGGCGAAGCTGAAGTGGGGAACGGTGAGTGATGAGAGAGTCGGGAGGAGCAAATAATAATGCAAAATGGAGGAAGTGAGACAGGTGCAAAATGCTGCGAGAAAAGAGAGTATGAAGGGGAACAGAGAGAAGAAGGAAGAGGCATGAGGCAATAAGAGACAGGGGAGATATAAAGCAAGGACAAAGCAGGATGCGGCAGGACAAGGCAGGCTGAGACAAGAGGAACAACAGGCGACAAGATGAAATTGCAGGCTAAGAAATTACTAAAATCAGGTATACAGGCACAGCAAAACGCCCAAATTCACACATCTTTGAAACTCTATGGAAATCAGATACGGCGATACGGCGGCGTCAATCAATAAATAAATACGGCGATTGTCTCTGTGGAAAAATGGAGACTATACATCTTTTTATTGTCCGCAGTAAGTTTCTCTGAAGGAATTGAAAAGTCGAAATCTCCAAACTCTTCCTTGACTCCCTTGGTTATCCTCTTTTACTTTCTCTCTCTTCATTCTCTTCCTCTTTAACACATTTTTTTCCCTTGCTGCCCTTCCAATCTTCTCTTCTCATCTACCCATTTTCCTCTCTCTTTGTTTCTTTCTTAACTTTACTTTTCCCTTTCTGCCCTTTCAGTCTCCTCTTCTCATCTACCTTTTCCCTCTTTCCTTGTCTTTCTATTCCCTTATCACGCCTATCGTTTCCCCGCACCACCACGCCCTCTCCTAGGTGAGAAGTGGCGCCTCTGCTTGCCATCACCATGGACACCTATTGTGCACCTGTTGCCACCACTGGGGTCGCGGGAGGAGCAGATAGCACGAGGGAGCGGGCGGGAGAGTGAAGAGTAGCAGCAGTTAGAGGTGTTAGAGCATCACCCCCCTCCCTCCCATGGTAAGGTGCCCTGGCCTGCCCTCGCGTCACCCTTACACTGGAGTCATTCTGCTGCTGAAGGTAACTGAATAATGTGAGGACGCAACAAAGGAGTGAATGTCATGAATTATACCACAAATATATTTTTCCTACGCAATGTTGACCAAGTTATTTAATTTTCTTTCCACACACCTGATGTTCCTGTGGTCCTCACACATTTTTTTGGTATGTCGGAGCCTATAGCGCCTGTATGCTATTATCTTCCTTCCTTAGGTTTTATCTGCTTGTCTGAGATCACCGCTAACCTTTACATTAATCATGGTCCAGCAACGATTTAAGAACTGTGTAACGTCCTTCACCATGCACACGTACTGCTCAGAGGCTTGAATAGGGCAGGGCAGGGAAGGCCTCGACACTCTCTCTCTCCCTCTCTCAGTATTGGAGTCATTAAACTTACATGAATGGAAGGTCTCTCGCCGCTTTTTTTTCTTTGCACGGATCACTCAAAACTTCGCCCGCTGTATTGCTTCCACCTCTCCTTTATCATCTTCCACCTCTCCCCTCTCCTCCTCCTCCACCTCTCCCTTCTCCTCCTCTTCCACATTTTCTACCTCCTTCTCCTCCACAGAAAGTCTAACTTTCTTTGGTAAGTATATTTTCCTTCCCGTCTTCATCATGTTTCCACACACGGGACAGAGGAGGATGAAATGCTCGTGGAGAAGTTATGTCATGTGGAATACGTGGCTGTAGTACTTATGAATATGTACTTCCTTGCCTTTAACATACTTCAGCATTAATGGTTCGTTAGTGTTTCTCTGTGCGTGAAAGGTCAACACATGGGTACTCCATGAAGGTGACGGGGAGGACGATCATACTGAAATAGACAGAATGAGACAGAGACAAGAGCAAACAGGGAATGACAATAATGCCTGATGTAATATTTGTGATAATAATAACAATAATGAAAGCTGATAATAAAAATATAACAATAATAATATTGATAGAACACCTGTCATAGAAAGAATAAGAAAAAGAAGAACAACAACAAAAACAGGAAACAAAATAACATAACGAAAATATAAAAACAAAAAAAGTCCACAAACACAAAACAAACTTGATGAAAAAAAATAAAGAGGAAGAACAAGAATAAAGAAATAGCAGAAGTACGGGAACAAAATACCGCAGGAGTAGAATTTTCCTTAAGTGATAAGATGATTACTTTTTTCAACGGAGTCCATCATAAAATTACTATAGCCTGCCTTTTTGCCCCGCCACTCGCACTCTTACACCTAAACACAAACAGACAAAGTAAAAAGAGCAGAAAGAAATAGACAGGCAGCATACATATCAGACTGACGAAAGACCAAAAATCTTGATGGCGGTGATCCTCCGTTCACCTCTTATCCCACGGATGTCTCCCCTTCTACTTCCCAGCCCCCGGCCCGCCCGCAGACTTACGCCCAGCCAACTCCGCAGACACACACAACAGAGCGCCCGTCTTCGTGCGAATGACAATAGAAAAATATTGAAGATAAGAAAGAAAATAGCAGGAAAAATAAACACGTAATACAACAAGGTAAGTAAACAACACGTAATTAGAACAACAAAACAAGTACCCGTAGTTGCTGCGTGGTCTGTCAAAGCTAGATAGATAGTTGATGCTCTATTGGGAACCACGTATTTACAAGGGGAACTCAATAAAATAGTTACGAACTCCAATAAGAAAACGCAATAAACTTAAATATTCCATAAAATAAAATAATAATTCAAGTTTTTCAGATGAATCCTAAACAAAGTATCTAAAGACATAATATCGGAGAGACAGTGACACTTCCTGCCTCCCGAGTCTTCCCCGAGCTGATAAAACCCTCCAAAGGAGTCCCTCGACTCCCTTAAGGTGCATGACTCATCAGTCCTTAGATCAGGCGACGTCATTCTTTGCACATTTTCTCTCGCGGGTATCTTGTTCAGCTTTTATGCGTGCTTTCTTTCTTTAAAAGCCCTTTCACTTTAACTCTCACCACTATGTTGCCCACTTTACTATCGTGAGAGTGTTGACCAAAAGTCAGGTTTAATCATTGGGTGTGTACTTGAGTTGGTTTTCTGTATTGTAGAGGCTCGGTGTTGAAGGTTTGTGTGGTGTATAATGTAAGATTGTGGTGAGTATTTGTGATGCTGTGTGGTTGGAGGTAAGATTTAAGGTTTGTGGCTTGTGAGTTGGTGTTGTGTCAAGGGGATAAATGTTGTTGTTGTAGAGGCCCCCCCCCCCTGAGGTGAAGTGAAACGGAGTCTGTTTTTCATGTTGGTGTACTTGGAGGTGAAATTTCGCATTTAAGGCGGTGGAGTTGGGTATTTTTTCCTAGGGATTAATGAATTGTTTTGTGCGTGTTGAAGGGATAATAGTCTTGTTATTCAGTATATAAACTATTAATATAAGTTAAGTAGTGTACCACGTGTTTCTGTGATGTTTGTCCTTGGGTCAGAGTGCGCTGTAGGTTGGAGTTGAGGTGTGGTGAGGATATTCTTCGGTTTCAGTTTCGCCAAAAGTAGTTAAAATCTACATTTTTTTTGTGTTGTATTAACCTCAGCCCGTTAGTTGCAAACCTCTGTTTATGTGGTGACCTGGGGTCGTAATACGATATCTGGGGGCTCGTCGGGATGCCCTTTCTGATGAGAACGGTGTGGATAGTACCCAGGTGTGATGTGATTAGCTTGTACGCAGTGTAATACTTCTGTGTTCCCAGGTGAGGTGATTTCATTTTCTATTGTGCTCAAGAAGTAACCTTCCAAGTTACATTAAAAAAAACTGTCACTTGCATTAATTTCTCAGTATTGAATTTTTTTGCATTATTGATTGTGTATTTCAAGTGTGTTTAAAATGGCATTTAAGGAGGTTATGAAACTAAAGGATTTGCAATTTTTTTGTATCAATGCACAAGGAAGAGTTAAGAATCCATTGGCATGGAGTTTAAATTGACCCTGGTTGCTTACTTTGAAGAAGGATATGCAAAAAGAGATAAGGGATGCTTTAGTGGAAATGGTTTCTTAAATGTAAGAAGATGAGAGAAGTGTAGAAAGTGAAGGAAGAGGTGAGGATCAAAGTAAAAGTGCCCAGGTGTGTCTGATTAGACATGGAATATGGATGGTCTGACGGGGAGTGCAAAGTTTTGATATTGGAGACATTCTGAAATACAGCGTGACATGGAGTTACAAAAGAAAGGATATCACATGGTAAAAAGAGCTGAGGATGAACGAAGTAGAAATAGAAGTGAAGGTGTGGAAGAGAAGCATGCGAGTTGATGGAAGGGTGAGCTATGTGCCAGAGTTTTGTAGACGGAGAGGAAGAAGAATTTGTTTTTGTGCAATTTGAAAACATTTGTTATCCCTCCAGTAGGCCCAGCGCGGCGACAGCTGCTCCACCGGGTGAGAAGAACAGCAGCAGCGGCAGCAACGCGCGACAATAAGCAGTAGCGGCAAACACAGCAGCAGCAGCAGTAGCAGCAGCAACACAGGAGCAGCACAGCAGCGGCAGCAGCAGTGGCGCAGCAGCAGCAACAGCAGTAGCACAGTAACACAGGCAGCAGCAGCAGTAGCGCAGCAACAACAGCAGCAGCGGTAAGCAGCGGCAGCAGCAGTGGCGGCAGCAGCAGCAGCAGCTGGAGCGGCAGCAGCAGCAGCGCAGCAGTCAGCAGCGCAGCAGCGGGAGCGGCAGCAGCAGCAGCAGCAGCAGCAGCGTGTGTAGCGTCAGCAGCAGACATCAGCATCAGCAGCGGCAGCAGCCATCAGCGGGGGCCAGCAGCAGCAGCGAGCAGCAGCGGCAGCAGCACAAGCAGCAGCAGCAGCAGCAGCAGCAGCAGCAGCGGCAGCAGCAGAAGCAGCAGCACCGGGCAGCAGCACAAGACAGCAGGCAGCAGCAGCAGGAGTAGCAGGCGGCAGCGGG
>JACEEZ010023041.1:231577-256577 GCA_016584305.1 Chionoecetes opilio
ACACAGACCCCATTAGGACCAGATTCCTCGGTTTCACAGCTGACGCAGAGAGGACGAAGAGGCAGCCGCCTTGTGCGGCTAGGCCTCCTGGGGCCTCGACGGTTGCACGGCGTCCTCCCTCCCCTCCCCACGCTCTCACAATGTCATATACCAGAAATAAACAACTATGTGGATATTCAGTGACAAACACCTTTTTACATTGGCAGCGAATCTTTAAATAGTCCTGGTTGGCATTTTTGTTATCTATATTTTTTCTACCAGCCCTATTACTTCCATTTCTCCTAAGAATACTGTGGCGTCTCGGATCCATTATAATGCAGTTTTGTCGGGACTCAGACCACTATCTCACCACCACCGTATTTCCTGCTCAACCATGACTGCTCCCAATGCAAGATTTATTGTTAATCTGATGTTTAGAATTCCTATGTTTTCACTAACTACCTCGCTCATTTCTGAATGTATAATAAAACTTTTAATCCCGTTTCGCCATCCTGTTTATTTTTTTGTCATTTTCCTTCTTCATATCCGACACTTATTATATCAGTTGCTTTGTCATGGACGGAGAATGTTGAAATTTCATATCAAACATTCTTGCGGGACACACACCCACACAACATTACCCCACACCACACACACACACTGGAGGGGAACTCCATAGTGTAAGGGTTAGCACGCTCGGCTCACAACCGAGAGTCCCGGGTTCGATCCCTGGGCGGAGCGAAGACAGACGGGCGGTTTTTCTAAAAACCCGAGCCCCTGTCCACCCAGCAGTGAATGGGTACCGGGGTGTTAGCCGGGTTTGTGACCCGCCTCCCGGGGTGCTGGCTTCGGCCACCACAAGCACTAAGGATGAATGAAAAAAAATAAATGTTGGGTATGGAGACGGGGCCATACGAGCGTTGCTCTGGCCCTGTAAAATACAACTAATGAATACACCACACACACACAAATCTGATGTGATACACTGCCTCAATGGCCCCAGTGAAAAGAGCTTTGGCGCGCCATTTTGTGGTTAGCTGGTTCGAATCTTGCTCTTCCCGGGGTTTTTTTCACTGACAAATTCGGGCAGTTACTTGCCCCCTTGAGCAAGGAGATGGAGGTGTGTGGTGTGCCGGGTCCCAGAATTACCCAAAAATTGGTCACAATGAGCTTCTAGCCTGTTCCGGAAGGGTGAAACTCGCGTGGACAAGACCTTGAGTGAATAACACGCACACGCAAAAAAAGAGAATACATACTCTCACACACAGAATATTTTGCAGGCTAATGTGCTCTGCAGTGAATTGACAAGATATTCAATATAAGGTCTGCCCCTCCTTCATTAAACCTAAGCAGGGACGAATGTCCCTTATGCAATTCTGCGGAAATACACACCAACATTCACATAGCCGCCACAGCTCTCCGCCCCGCGCCGCCAGTCGCCGCCGTACACGTACGCACACCGCCCAGCATCGTCTACCATGGAGGAGAGTCGCCATGCAGGAAACTCACCTAAATATAAAATTAATATCTATCTATCGAGGATACGAATACAACGATACCAATTACTGACATTTTTTGTGTTTATCCATTTTTTTTATTCAATCCAAAAGAATTAAAAAGCCTTTATATAGTGTTACTAATTCACTTTTCATCTCTGTCCAATTTAGGCATCAATGCACATGCATTCGAATGCCATGAAGCCTGACTCAATGCCATCCATGGCTGCCGCTGAGCCTTATGGGAACACTGAGGCGTCCACGACCACCACCACCCCCACCACCCCCACCTCCCACCACCACCCCCCACCACCACCCCACCACCTCCACCACCATTTCATTATTTTCATATATTATATTTCATATAATTTCATATATTTATAATATTTTGTACACTGTTCCTGTCCGCCAGGGAGCTGTTGCTCGGCGGACTAATGCCTAAGATCACATTTGTATATAATTATATAATATATGTACTTCTAAAGATATGGCAATAACTAAAACTAAACCATCATCATCACCACACACCCCACCACACACCACCACCACCACCACCTACCACCACCCACCACCATCATTTATCATCATCATCATCACCACCACCACCCCTACCACCACCACCACCACAAATTCCGCCACCACCCCACCACCCCACCACCACCACCACTTCCATCACCACCACCGCCACCACCACCACCACCACCACCACAATCATCATCATCATCACCACCCTCACCACCAACACCACCACCACCACCACCACCACCACCACCACCACCACCACCACCACTTCCACCACCACCACCACCACCACCACACCACCACCACCACTTCCACCTCCACCACCACCACCACCACCACCATCACCCCCACCATCTCATCCCCCACAACACCACCACACTACAAATACCATCACCACCACCACCACCACCACCACCATTTCCCCCCCATACGACCACCATCATCCCCCACTACCACACCATCACCCCCCATACCATCACCACCACCACCACCATCACCACCACCACCACCACCACCGTGTACCACCATCATCCCCCTACTACCACCACCATCATCCCCCCACTACTACCACCATCATCCCCCCCAAATACCACTACCACCACCACCATTATCCCCCCCACTACCCCCACCACCACCATTATCCCCCCATAACCACCACCATTATCCCCCCCCCTACCACCACCACCACCACCATTTTCCCCCCCACTACCACCACCACCACCACCATTATCCCCCCACACCACCACCCCCACCATTATTATCCCCCCCACCACCACCACCATTATCCCCCCCACTACCACCACCATTATCCCCCACTACCACCACCACCACCACCATTATCCCCCCCACTACCACCATCACCACCACCATTATCCCCCCACTACCACCACCATTATCCCCCCCACAACCACCACCACCACCACCATTATCCCCCCCCTACCACCACCACTAAAAACCATTACCCCCCCCCACTACCACCACCACCCCACCTATATCCCCCCCACTACCACCACCACCACCACCAATCCCCCCCACTACCACCACCAATCCCCCCCACTACCACCACCATTATCCCCCTCACTACCACCACCCTCATCCCCCCCACTACTACCACCATCACCCCCCCACTACCCACCACCCTCATCCCCCCCACTACCACCACCACCACCACAATTATCCCCCCACTACCAAACCACCACCAAACCCTTATCCCCCCCACTTTCCACCACCACCACCACCATTATCCCCCCCCCTACCACCACCATTATCCCCCCCACTACCACCACCATTATCCCCCCCACTACCACCACCATTATCCCCCCACTACCACCACCATTATCCCCCCCAGTACCACCACCACCACCACCACCATCATCCCCCCACTACCACCACCATTATCCCCCCACTACCACCACCAACACACCCATTATCCCCCCCCTACCACCACATCCATCATCCCCCCCACTCCACCACCATTATCCCCCCCCACTACCACCACCATTATCCCCCCACTACCACCACCACCACCACCACCATTTTCCCCCCACTACCACCACCATTATCCCCCCCACTACAAACCACCTTATCCCCCCCCCCCACTACCACCACCATTATCCCCCCACTACCACCACCACCACCACCATTATCCCCCCAACTACCACCACATTATCCCCCCCACTACCACCACCACCACCACCATTATCCCCCCCCCTACCACCACCACCACCATCACCACCACCACCACCCTCATCCCCCCCCCTACCACCATCACCACCACCATTATCCCCACCACTACTGTAACTAGGTGGAGTGTTCATAGCTTTTGGTTGAACTGGAATGAAGGATACTATTTGTCAGTTCAGGTTCTTTTATTGCATAAAATCTGGAGTATATATACAAAATTTTAGGTTTCATAAATGGGATTTTAAGGTGTATGCGAAACCGACCAAGACATGCGAGTTTCACCAAAGGACACTTCCAGTATATATTGCTGGTGCACGTTGTATATAATTAATATTGATAAGCTATAACAGTGCAAAACATGATAATTACAATAACAATTATTGAAGACTACGAAATGAATAGTCCCCGTGCTACGCTGATTCTCTGTTAGAGAGCACTGAAGACGGAAACAGGTAAGACTGAAAGGGTACACTTTTCGCTACAGTACCCCCCCTAGGGGGGANCTTTTGCCTTTTTTCCCCCCGGGGGTCGGGGCTTCTTCCCCCGTCTCCAAGGGGGCAGGTAGCTTAGGCACTAGCTCTAAGGGACCTAAAATGACGGCTTTGAAATGAAAAGCCTTTTTTTTGGGTCCCTGACAGAGCAAAGTGCACGGCCTTCCCCTCCACCCTTCCTTCCCGAAAAGTTTTCAGCCCCCTCTCCCCCAACCCCGGATGTTTTTTGGGGTGGTTATGATGGCCCCCACCCGGGCTGGCGGACAGCCGGCTCGGTCGGGGAGGAAGCCAAAACAAAGGTAGTTAGCCAGAAACGACGATCTCTCCGAATTTTCGTTTCCAAAGCGAAACTAAAAAGCCTCCCTTTTGGGTCGTTAACGGTGGGAAAGGCCTATTAAAAGGAAAATGCGTAAATCAACGCGTCACAGCCCCAGCCAATGATAAACAGTTTTAAAACTTCTCACCAACACAAGTCAGCGAGACATTTCCGGGGAAAGAAGGGCATGCAGACTGCCTCTCCCCCCCTTTGCCCCCGATCTAAAAACAATTCTGTTTTTTTTCGGAATGCTGCGTTTAAGGGGTTTTTTAATGTATCAAAAGAAAGATGTATAAGAAAGGAGCCTTGTTGCTAGTGTTTTGGTGTAAAGGGTGCATGTGTGTGTGGGTTAAAATAGTGAATATTTGTGATATGGGGGGGCCCCCGGGGCAAGGCCCTCCGCACTCCCCTGCCACAGTCACCTCACCATAACATTTTTTAAATCACCCTTATTTAAGGGACAACGGGTGCTACATTGATTTAGATAATGAAAAGTATATATAACATCCTCACCAAATCACTAAGTTGTAAAATAACGAGTAATAAACTTTTAATCCTGCCCAAACCTACAGTGGGGGAGGGTGGGGGCCCAGGGGGCCCGCCATAAAAAACTTTGATTAAAACCCCGCATTTTTCCGCCTCACCTGTGCCTTCCTGAGAAGAAGTCGCTCCCACGCCTGTGATAGCCCCGGGGATCATAGTTTCCTCATGGGTTCTCGCTCCCCTACAAAATATTCCCAAAGACATTATCCCCCTTGGGAAATTTGGTGTTGATATCCACCTCACGGGTTCTTTCCTGCTGCTGCGCTGTCCCGAAGGCCGCGCTGCCAGGCGTAACACCCCTTGCTTGATTTCATCTTTTTACTCATATATATGAAAAAATTTTCCATCCAAAATCAATCAATGTCCATTTTACCCATAAAAAAATATTTTATAGATACAAGCAATAATAAAAACATGTCTGGGGAAATTCCGACCCCCTTTCTAATACCCCTCTTGGCCGTTTTCCAGTGTCACTTAACGACGAAACGACAATTTTCCGCGCTGTGGGGGTTTCCCTCGTTGGACTAACGACCAAAAAAAGGGCTTTTAAATGTTTTGTGGCTTTGCCCAGGTTTGGGACGCGTTTCCCGACGATGTTTCTTTTTTATTTTTTCAGTTAGCCTGGTTATGTGTAACCAAGTTGGGATTTGGTTTGCCTGTATACCCGGGTTTTCCCTGGGTGGCCCATCTTTCCTACCCATAGCTAGTGCCTAGCTTGTCAGGGGCCCAAAAAAGGCTTTTCTACTCAAAGCCGCATTTTAGCACCATCAGTATTAATATTATGAGCTAATTTTTTTTTTTTTGTTTGATAATATCTGTTTGTTATCGTTTTATTTTTGTTTTTTGTTCGAAATTTCACCTTTTCCCCCAGATGCCAAACGTGCCACACCACCACCACCACCACACCACCGCTGCTCGTGCACCAAAAAACCACAGGGTCCCCAATCCACCACCACCCCCAAGTTCTCGCGTAAAAAAGTACGTAGCTTTCTTATTAAAAGGGTGGGGGGGGGAGGGACGGGAATAAACAATCGCTAAAAAAGCAATTGGGTGGAGAGAGAAAAAAAAAAACCCCCCCAAAAAATTAAAATGATATGCAAGCTAGACACAAAAACAGATAAATTCACCGAATGTTGTATCTCAACCCCACCACCACTATCACTCCCACCACCACCACACCACCACCATCCCCTCACCACTCCCCACCACCACTACACCACCACTATCCCACCACCCCCACCACCACCATATACTACCACCACCCCCACCACCCCACCACTACCACAACCACCCACCACACCCCCACCACCACCACCACCACCACCACCACCACCACTATCACTCCCACCACCACTACCATCACCACCACCACCACTCCCACCCCACCACCACTACTACCATACCACCATACGACCACCCTACCTCACACCACCACCCCACCACCCCCACCACCCCACCATCACCACCCCCACCCCACCCCCCCACCACCATACCACCACCACCCCCTAATATTATCACTACCACCACCACCACCACCATACCACACCACCCCCCTACCCCCCACCCACCACCACCCCCACTACCACCACCCCCACCATCACCACCCACCATCACCACCACCACATACCCCACCACCACCCCCACTACCACCACCACCACCACCTAATATTATCCTCCCACACCCCCACCACCATCCCCACCACCACCACCACCCCCACCACCACCACCACACCACCACCACCACCCCCACCCCCACCACCACTACCACCACCACCACTACCACCACCACCACTACCACCTTGCGGTAGAATGGCGGAAAATAATGTATATATTATACACCCTAACCACTAATCCTTGAATAGGCCGTGTGTAGTCTGTCTACTTTTTTACCTGTATTTACCACTGATGATTCCACTTACCTTTTTTTCCCCAACATGTTTTTTTTTTTTTTATTTCTTTTAATCAATGTTTTTTTTTTTATTTTTAATTTTTATCAGTTTTTTTTTTTTTAAAATTTTTTTTTATTATTTTTTTATCAATGTTTTTTTTATCATTTTTTTTTATTTTTTTTTTTAAAATGTTTTTTATTATTATTTTTTTTTTTTAAAATGTTTTTTTTTATTTTTTTTTTTTTAAATGTTTTTTTTTTTATTATTTTTTTAAAGGGTTTTTTTTTATTTTTATTTTTTCAATTTTTTTTTTATTATTTTTTTTATCAATTTTTTTTTTTATTTTTTTTTTACCGTGTTTTTTTTATTTTTTTTTTTTTTTTTTTTCAAGGGTTTTTTTTTTATGTTTTTCTTTTTATCAATTTTTTTTTTTTTTTTTTTTAAAATTTTTATCGTTATGTTTTTTTTTATTTATAGCTATACGTCAGATAGGTTTTGTTATTATGCAATATAAAATTTTTTTGACCTGTCGTTATATTTTTTTTTCGCTGGCTCCTTACACTTAATATTTGTATACTTCCCCATTATCTATTTTAAAGTCACCACCTCATCACCATCACCACCCTCACCACCCCCACATCACCATCACTACCACTCCCATCACCACCAACACCACCAAAAAAACCCAAAACCACCAACACCAAAACACCACCACCCCACCATCATCACCCCCCAACCCCCACCATCAAAACCCCCCCACCCACCACCCCACATCACTACCCCCCATACCCCCTCCCCACCACCATTATCCCCCCCCCCACTTACCACCACCACTACCTACCACCATCATCCCCCCCACTACCACCACTCATCATCCCCCCTACTACCACCACCACCACCATCATCCACCCCACTACCACCACCATCATCCCCCCAACTACTGAACCAACTACCACCACCCATCATCCCCCCCCATTACCACCAACCACCACCATCATCCCCCCAATACCACCACCCCCACCATCATCCCCCCAAATACCACCACCACCTTCACCATCATCCGCCCCCAATACCACCACCATCAATCACCCCACTACACCACCACCACCACCTTATCCCCCCACTACCACCAACCAACATCATCACCCCCACTAACCACCACCATCATCCCCCCACTACCACAACCACCCACCATCATCCCCCCAACTACCACCACCACCACCGACCATTATCCCCCGCACTACCACCACCCATCCACCCCATCATCCCCCCCCACTACCACCCCATCATCCCCCCCACTACCACCACACCACCACCATTATCCCCCACTACCCACTACCACCCCACCACCACCACCATAATCCCCCGCCCCACTACCACCACCACCATCCCCCCACTACATCACCACCACCACCATTATCCCCCTCACCCCACCACCACCACCACCACACTACCACCCCCACTTCACCACCACCACACACCACCACCACCACCACTTCACCTCCACCCCACCACCACCACCAGCCACACCACCACCATCATCACACCACAACCACCACCACTACTACCAATACCATCACCACCACCACCACCACCACCACCACCACCATCCCCCTACTACGACCACCATCATCCCCACTACCACCACCATCATCCCCCCCACTACCATCACCACCACCACCACAATCACCACTCCGACCAACCACCACCACGTGGTACCACCTCATCCCGCCTCACTACCACCACCATCATCCCCCCCACTACTAACCACCATCATCCCCCCCACTACTACCACCTATCATCCCCCCACTACCACCTGGGGACATACCACCAACCACTAATTATCCCCCCCACTACCACAACCACCACCACCATTATCCCCCCACTACCCCACCACCAACCCATTATCCCCCCCACTACCACACCATTATCCCCCCCACTACCACCACCATTATCCCCCCCACTACACCACCATTTATCCCCCCACTACCACTCACCATTATCCCCCCCACTTACCACCACCACCACCATCATCCCCCCAACTACCACCCACCATTATCCCCCCACACACCACCGACCACCACACCCAGTATACCCCTACTCCAACCACCACCATTCTCCCCCCTACTACCACCACATTATCCCCCCGCCACTACCACCACCATTAATCCCCCCCACAACCACCACCACCAACCAACCATATCCCACCCACTACCACCCACTTTATCCACCCACTACCACCTACCACCAACCACCATTATCCCCCCCACTACCCCACCAGCCACCACAATTAGCTCCCCCCAATACCACTCAACCACACCACCATTTCCCCCCCACTACCACCCCCATTATCCCCCCACACCACCACCATTATTCCCCCCTTTACCACCACCAACCAATCACCACCACCACCACCATCATCCCCCCCCCTACCACCACCATCATCCCCCTACTACCACCACCACCACACCATTAGCCCCCCCACTACCCACACCACCATCACCACCACCACCACCCATCATCGCCCCCTACTACCACCCACCCACCCACCCCATTATCCCCCCACTAACACCACCACCCCCCCAGTAGCACCGCCCACTCCACCACCACCATCATCCCCCCCCCTACCACACCATCATCCCCCCACTACCACCACCATCATCCCCCCCCCACTACCACACACCACCACCATTTCCCCCCATACTACAACCCAACCGACCACCACCATAATCCTCCCCCACTACCACCACCCCACCACCATTATCCCCCCCACTACCACCACCATCACATCCCCCCCAACCACCACCATCATCCCCCACTACCACCACCATCATCCCCCCCACTACCACACCACCCCCACCATCATCCCCCCCACTTACCACACTACCATCACCATTATCCCCCCCACTACCACACCACCACCACAACCATCGTCATCCCCCCCAATACCACCACCATCATCCCCCCCACCTAACACCAGCACCACAACCATATCACCCCACTAACCACCACTAACCACTACCACCCCAATCACCCCCCCACCTACCAACACCATCATCCCCCTACTACCCACCACCACAACATAATCCCCCCACTACCCCCACCATCATCCCCCACTACTACCACTACCACACCATCATCCTCCCCATTACCACCTACCACCACCATCATCCCCCCACTATCACCACCATCACATCTCCCCCCCACTCCCACCACCCCATCCACCATCATCCCCAACCCAATACCGACCACCATCCATCCCCCCATACCACCACCACCACAACCCTCATCCCCCCCAATACCACCACCATCATCCCCCCACTACCACCACCAACCACCTACCATAATAATCCCCCCCACTACCAACCACCAACATCATCCCCCCCACGAACCACCACCATCATGCCCCCCACTACCACCTACCACCACCATCTCCCCCCCACGACTAAGCCACCAACCACCACCACCATTATGCCCCGCCACTGACCCCACCACCACCACCTCATCCCCCCCCACTACCATCACCATCATCCCCCCCACTACCACCATCACCACCACCATTATCCCCCACTACCACCACCACCACCACCACCACCCCCTATCATCCCCCCCACCTACCACCCACCACCATCCCCCCCACTACCATTCACCACCACCACCATTATCCCCCCCAACCCCACCACCCCACCACACCACCACCACTTCCAACACCACACCACCACCACCCACCAATACCATCACCACCACCACCACCACCACCACCACCCCATCCCCCCTACTACGACCACATCATCCCCCCACTACCACACCATCATCCCCCCCACACCATTACCACCACCACCACCATCACGCACCACCAACCACCACCACGTGGTAAACCCATCATCCCCTCACTACCACAACCATCATCCCCCCACTACTACCACCATCATCCCCCCCACTACCACCACCACCGACCACCATTATCCCCCCACTACCAAACCACCACCACCACCATTATCCCCCCCCCATAACAACACCATTTTCCCCTACACTACCACCACAACCAGCACCATTATCCCCCCCACTACCACACCATTATCCCCCCCACTATACCACTCACTATTATCCCCCCCCACTACCACCACCATTGATCCCCCCCCACTACCACCACCACCACCACCATTATCCCCCCCACTACCACCACCATTATCCCCCACCCTACCACCACCCCACCATCACCACCACCACCCACCCCCATCATCCCCCCCTACCACCACCATCATCCCCCCCACTACCACTCACCACCACCCACCATTATCCCCCCACTAACCACACCACCACCATCACCACCACCACCACCATCATCCCCCCACTACCACCACCACCACCACCACATCCCCCCCCCTAACACCACCACCACCACCATTATCCCCCCCCTACCACCAACACCATCATCCCCCCCTACCACCACCATCATCCCACCCCACTACCACACCACCACCACATCATCACCTCCCACTACCACCACAACCTCCACCACCATCCCACCCACTACCACCACCATCATCCCCCCCACTACAACCACCACCCACCACCACCTCCTCCCCCCCAATACCACCACACCACTACCATTATCCCCCCCACTACCACCAACCACATCATACCCCCCACTAACCACCACCATCATCCCCCCCCACTACCACACACCACACCAATCCATTATCCCCCCCTACAACCACCCCACCACCCACATTATCCCCCCACTCCACCACCACCACCAACCATTATCCCCTCCATACCACCACCACCACCACCATTATCCCCCCCCTACCACCGACCATTATCCCCCCTTTACCACCACCCCACAATCACCACACCACCACTCATCATCCACCCCCCTACCACCACCATCATCCCCCCTACTACCACCACCACCACTCACCATGAGCCCAACCCAACTACACCACCACTACCATACCACCACCGCCCCCAATCATTCCCCCTACTTACACCACCACCTACCACCACCAGTATCCCCCCCACTACCACCACCACCCCACCATTATCCCCCACTACCACCACCCCATCATCCCCCTCCCTACCACCACCATCATCCCCCCACTACCACCACCATCATCCCCCCCCACTACCACAACCACCACCACCATTATCCCCCCCCCTACAACCCCACCAACCACCACCATCATCCACCCCACTACCACCACCACCACCAACCATTAATCCCCTCCACTACCACCACCACCATCATCCCCCACTACCCACCACCATCATCCCCCCCCACTACCAACACCACCACCAACCATCATCCCCCCACTACCACCACTACCATCACATTATCCCCCCACTACCACCACCACAAACCCAACCATCATCCCCCCCAATAACACCAACCATCATCCCCCCACTACCTACCACACCACCACCATATCACCCCCACTACCACCACACCACTACCATTATCCCCCCCACTAACCACCACCACTACCCCCACCATCATCCCCACCCTAAACCCCTACCCCACCATCCTCGCCCCCCTACTACCACCACCACAACCATACATCCCCCCCACTGACCACCACCATCATCCCCCCACTACTACCACTACCAACCACCATCATCCCCCCCATTACCACCACCACCACCATCATCCCCCCCACACCACCACCACCACTCATCCCCCCCAATCCCACCACCACCACACCATCATCCCACCCCCAATACCACCACCATCATCCCCCCACTACCAACACCCCACCACCATTATCCCCCCAACTACCACCACAACATCATCCCCCCACTACCACCACCATCATCCCCCCACTACCACCACCACCACCATCTCCCCCCCACTACACCACCACCCCACCATATCCCCCCACTACCACCACCAACACCACCATCATCCCCACCCCACTATCAACCCACCATCATCCCCCCCCACCTACCACCATCACCACCACCATTATCCCCACTAACCCTACCACCACCTACCACCACCAACCATCATCCCCCCCACTACCATCACCAACCCACCCCATTATCCCCACCCAACCACCACCACACCACCACACCACCACCACTTTTTCCACCACCACCACCACCACCACCACCACCACTTCCACCTCCACCACCACCACCACCACCACCATCACCACCTACCTCATCATCAACCACAACCACCACCACTACTACCAATACATCACCACCATCACCACCACCACCACCAACCAACCATCCCCCTACTCCGAACCACCTCATCCCAACCACTACCACCACCATCATCCCCACCATACCCGATCACCACCACCACCACCATCACCATCCACCACAACCCCACCGTGGTACCACCATCATCCCCCTCACTACACCCCATCATCCCCCCCAACTACTACCCCCCATCATCCCCACCACTAATACCACCATCATCCCCCCACTCCACCACCACCACCACAATTATCCCCCCCACTCCGACAACCACCACCCACCCTTATCCCCCCCACTAACCACGCACCACACCACAATTATCCCCCCCACTACCACCACCATTATCCCCCACTACCACCACCATTATCCCCCCCACTACCAACCACCATTTCCCCCCCACTACTAACCACATTATCCCCCCCACTACCACCAAACACCACCACCACCATCATCCCCCCCCCCCTACCACCACCATTATCCCACACTACCACCACCACCACCCCATTATCCCCCCCCCTACCACCACCACCTCATACCCCCACCACTACCACCACCATTATCCCCATCCCACTACCACACATTATCCGCCCCACACCACCACCACCACCACCATTATCCCCGCCCACTACCACCACCGTATCCCCCACTACCAACCCACCACCACCACCATTATCCCCCCCACTACCACCACCACCCACCACCATTATCCCCCCCACTACCACCACCACCACCACCATTTCATCCCCCCACTACCAACCGCACCATTATCCCCCCTGTACCACCACTCACCACAATCACCACAACCACACCATCCCCCCCCCCTACCACCACCATCATCCCCTACTACCACCGACCACCACCACCATTATCCCCCCCCTACCACCACCACCACCATCACCACCACCACCACCATCATCCCCCCTACGTACCCACCACCACCACCACCATTAATCCCCCCCCACTACCACCACCCCCACCACATTCTCCCCCCCACTACCACCACCCACCATCATCCCCCCCCTACCACCACCATCATCCCCCCACTACCACCCCATCATCCCCCCCCCACTTACCACAACCACCACCACCATTATCCCCCCCACTACAACCACCACCACCACCACCATCATCCCCCCCACTACCACCACCACCACCACATTATCCCCCCCCCTACCACCACATCATCAGCCCCCCCTACCACCACCATCATCCCCCCACTACCACCACATCATCATCCCCCCCCACTACCCCACCACCACCACATCATCCCCCCACGAACCCCAACTACCATCACCATTATCCCCCCCCACTACCACCACCACCACACAACCACTCCCCCCCAATACCACCACCATCATCCCCGCCCACTACCACCAGCACCACCACCATTATCCACCCCACTAACCCCACCACTACCCCCACCTCATCCCCCCCACTAACCACCAACCATCATCCCCCCTACTACCACCACCACCACCATCATCCCCCCCCTACCACCACCATCATCACCCCACTACTACCACTACCACCACCATCATCCTCCCCATTACCTACCGACCACCACCATCCTCCCCCCCACTACGCCACCACCACCACCATCATCCTCCCCCACTTACCACCCACCACCATCACCATCATCCCCCCAATACCCCACCATCATCCCCCCACTAACCACAACCACCACCACCATCATCCCCCCAATACCACCCCATCATCCCACCCCACTACCACCACCACCAACCACCATTATCCCCCCCACTACGCCCACCACAATCATCCCCCCCACTACCACCACCATCATCCCCCCACTAACCACCACCACCACCATCATCCCCCCCACTACCACCACCATCACCACCATATCCCCCCCCACTACCACCACCACCACCACCATCATCCCCCCGCCACTACCACCACCATCATCCCCCCACCTACCACCATGCCCCACCACCATTATCCCCCCTACCACCCCACCACCACCACCACCACCACCATCATCCCCCCCACTACCACCACCACCATCCCCCCCACTACATCACACCACCACCATTATCCCCTCCCAACCTACCAACCACCACCAACCACACCACCACCACTTCCACCACCACCACCACGCACTCATACTACCAATACCATCACCACCAACCACCACCACTCACCACCACCCACATCCACCCTACTACGACCACCATCATCCCCCCACACCCCACAATCATCCCCCCCACTACCATCACCACCACCACCACCATCACCCCCACCACCCCACCAACGTGGTACCACCATCATCCTCATCCCCTCACTACACAACCATCATCCCCCCCACTACTCCCACCATCATCCCCCCCACTACAGCCACCGACCACCACCACCATTAATCCCCCCCACTAACACCACCACCACCACCATTATCCCCCCCATAACCACCACCATTTTATCCCCTACACTACCACCACAACCACACCATTATTCCCCCCACTACCACCACCGCCACACACCATCATCACCACCATCACCACACCATCATCCCCCATCCGTACTACCACACCACGCGCCACCACCCCCATGCATCCTCTCAACCCACCACCACCACGCACCACCACACCACCCGCACCACATGAGGCTCAATACCACTGCCTTTACATAACCAGCAAGTGTTAGATATGATATTGAGCCTGATAAAAAAGAGCCTCCGGCCACCCTCAACCTTCACTTACCAAGGGCGGCACTCGGTCAAGTGAAAGACGCTTACGTCCGTGACAACGCTCGCTAGTGATGTAACCCGATATAAGGATAAAGAGCGCTCTCAACACACAAGCTATACTAGTGATATAATAATTGATCAATGTGCTAAGTTTAAGGCTGATGTTCTAACAGGAAATTTATTCTTTATTAGAGAAAAAGACTTTAGTGGTTTGTTCTGAGGTCTGTGCATAAAAAGATATGATGTCCTGTCTTGACAAACGTTTAGCAGTGTTTTCCCACAACCTTTTGCTATACATTGAGATTTGGGATGACTTATGTTATCTGCCTCCCTCTCTCCTTCTCTCCCTATCTTCCCTCCCGTCCTTCCTCTCCGCGCGTGCGAGGAAGGCACGCAGGCGGGATACTAATTGCCTGTTCACATGTTTTTAGTTAAACAGCAATGGTAACGACATGCCCCGTTTTGACGGCTGTGAAAACAATAACATCATGGGTGATCCAATGTAAACGCAATCATTTTCATAATTTAATTACGAAACATGTTTTCCAACATGACATCATGCCATTTCAATAACAGCTTCATCAGAACAAGTAATTAAGGAAATAAAAATATATAATTGTTTGTAGACTTTCCTGGCACATACGAAACACATTAGGAAACAGTATTATTATCAACAACTTTACAGAGAATATTCAGAGAAACAAGTAATTTATCGCGACACTTGAAATATATATTAACTTTAGAGCCACTCTGGGATTCTATTTGAAGAAAATATAATCAGAATTTGCCTCGGGTGTTGTTTACCTATACTTCGTCCTCCCAGTGTTTCCCTTGAGGGTTCTGATGCGAATGTCACTTCCGTGCGTGTTCCCTACAGATGCTTCTGTCGGTCCAGGTGTGGCCACTAAATAAGACAAGGCCACGTCAAAAAGGTAAATGTCCGTACATAAAAACTCTAAAAATAGCTCAGTTAATATACGAGTTACAGCCATGGTTTTTTACTTGATCACTAACAGTAAACCATATGAGCCTGAACTGTTCATGACCTTAAATCACCTTCAGGTCACTGCTGTCAAGGTCAAAACGAACGATAAAAAAGACGTTACCGGAAACGACAAATATTTCCGGAAACTGATATGTTAAGCTCAATTAGCACACATTTACATGATGCTTATTCTGCAGTTTTGCAAGTTATTTTTTCATAAAATCACGCCACCTCATCGTAATTCCATTAAGCTGCTTCCTGTCTCTCTCTCTCTCTCTCTCTCTCTCTCTCTCTCTCTCTCTCTCTCTCTCTCTCTCCGATCTCCTCTCTCTTCTCTTCTCTCTCTCTTTCTCTCTCTCTCCTCTCTCTCTCCTCATCATCTCTCTCTCTCTCTCTCTCTCCTCTCTCTCTCTCCTCTCTCTCTCTCTCTCTCCGTCCTCTCGTCTCCTCCTCTCTCTCTCTCTCTCTCTCTCTCTCTCTTCTCCTCTCTCTCTCCTCGTCTCTCGTCTCAGTCAATCACTTAGGAAGAACCTCCGAGACAAAAAAGCTACAATTCAATATAAAAAATACACAGCGAGACATCCTTGCACACGTCACCCTCCCTCCCTCGCCATGTATCTTTTTACTGCGTTCAGGTAAGTGATAGAGATGCAAGTAAACTAAAACTACATACAGGGGGGGGAAAGAGAGAGAGAGAGAGAGAGAGAGAGAGAGGAGAGAGAGAGAGAGAGCGCAAGAGAAGATAGAGAGAGAGAGAGAGAGAGAGAGAGAGAGAGAGAGACTAGAGAGACGACCAGAGAGAGAGAGAGAAAGTGTTTTGCAGCGTGTTTTTTGTAACGCAATTATTCGTTCATCAAATGCTAGCATTACCAGAATGTTCTTTGCCTATTAGTTTTATTGTTTCATCAGTTTCTTGGTTTGGGTCCCTCGATTAGTCTGACTAGAAATTTATAGTTGTATCTCACATTGAGTACATGGACTCCTTTTAACCTCGACACTCGAAAATGCTTCAGGCTGTGCTGACATTACACATTAATTCGGCGTGTCAACTTTGGCTTCAGAGTTATTCATTCGGAGACGTTTTTGGAATAAACTTGAAGATTTACAACGCTGACTAATGGTGCATCCATACTGGCGACAAAACATGGCTGGCATCGACAAAATACAACATAGTAGAACAACAAGTGTGAAGTTGTTGATGATAACAACAATGTTTTTACATGTTGGTACTGGGGAGCTTGTAGGTATATTTTGGTACACTGGTGTGGAACAAGTCAATGATGGGGGGTTTAATCATGGGGGCAGACATACACAGACACCCACCAACAGCTGCCGCCAAGATGTCCTCACTACCGACATGATCGTCACGTCTCAAGAGATCCAATTGACGGCCTCAAGAAAGACACTGTCTTGGTTGCCAACATTTTCGCCAACATTGTAAACACCGTTTCATACATTGTATGTAGATATGTATCCAAATGTTTACGTTCTGTTCGACGTGTTTTAAAACCTTGTCTGTAGACAAAACGCCACCCAAAGATGACAACTTTAAAATAAACAACATCAAACAATTAAGTAAGAGAGGACAAATATAAATGCGTGTATGCAGGACAAGACAATTAGCAGCAGACAACAGGCCGAAGCATAGAAGCACAGACAGACTGAGCCCCGAGGAGACGCAGCAGGACTCCCCAGGCGGACCACACAACCCCCTGGACCGCGGTAAGACTGGAAGGTTGGCACACACATCCTGCCACACACGGTAACAGAGCCGATTCGTGAATCTGTAAGACTGATATTTTGGAACTGTCTTTGTTCAACACGCGGGGGTTGTAGCTGCTTCTGCTGCTTGCTGCTGCTGTGGTGATGCCGGCAACATAATAGATGCGAACCATAAATATTCTTCATTACAGCTAATGAGTTCACACATTCACGACACACACGCGATGCACGCACAGACGCGCACGCTAACGACAGCACACGCCACGCATAGCGACAACTACACGCACGAAAACGCCCTATTGCAACAACACTGCACACACACACGCCACGCACACACGCACAAGCGCGCACACTACACCGCCGCGATGGTCAGGTTTGATAGGCGTTCTGATCATCTCCTCTGTGGGTAGGCGGTTCGAATCCTCGGCTCCCGGGGATTTTTCACACTTGACAAAATTCGGGCGGTTCTGTCCCCCTTGAGCAAGGGATGGGGGTGTGTGGGTGTGTGAGTTCCAAGCATTACCCCAAAGATTCGGTAATAATGATCTCCAGCTCGCATGAGAGGGTAAAACTGGCGTCGCGAGCCAGCTCGCGTGGACAAGCCAGGGTTGAATGACACACAACAACAACACAGCACACACCACACAACACACGACAACAAACAAACACAACACACACCCAACACAACACGACGAAGGACAGAGCCGCGCGATACAGTGGTAAATTCCTGTGTGTGTCAACTGACGCGCGCAGGTTCGAGCTCTACTCCACGACAAGAGTCTTTCCCTGCAACGCGGGCCATTACTGTCCCCTTGTGTGTGTGTGTGTGTGAGTGTGTGTGTGTTTGTTTGTGTGTGTGATGTGTGTGTGTGTGTGTGTGTGTGTGTGTGTGTTTGTGTGTGTGTGTGTGTGTGTGTGTGGTGTGTTGGTGTGTGGTGGGTGTGTGTTTTGTGTGTGTGTGTGTGTGTGTGTGTTGTGTGGTGGGTGTGTGTGTGTGGTTGTTGTGTGTGTGTGTGTGTGTGTGTGTGTGTGTGTGTGTGTGTGTGTGTGTGTTTGTGTGTGTGTGTGTGTGTGTGTGTGGTGTGTGTGGTGTGTGTGTTTTGTGTGTGTGTGGTGTGTGTGTGTGTGTGTGTGTGTGTTGTGTGTTGTGTGTGTGTGTGTGTGTGTTGTGTGTGTGTGTGTGTGTGTGTGTGTGGGTGTGTGTGGTGTGGTCCACCACCATCATCCCCCTACCACACCACACACCTCATCCCCCCAATACCACCCCATCATCCCCCACTACCACACCACCCCACTATCCCCCCCATACCACCACCACATCATCCCCCCCACACACCACCATCATCCCCCCCTACCACCACCACCACCATCATCCCCCCCACTACCACCCCACCACCCCATTATCCCCCACTACCACCACACCACCACCTCATCCCCCCCCCACTACATCACCTCACCCCCCCACTACCACCATCACACCACCATTACCCCCACTACCACCACCACCACCACCACCACCATCATCCCCCCCACTACCACCCACCACCATCCCCCCCACTACCATCACCACCACCACCATTATCCCCCCCAACCACCACACACCACCACCACACCACACCACTTCCAACACCACCACCACCACCACCCTACTACAATACCATCACCACCACCACCACCACCACCACCACCACCATCCCCCCTACTACGACCACCATCATCCCCCCACTACCACAACCATCATCCCCCCCACTACCATTACCACCACCACCACCATCACCACCACCAACCACCACCACCGTGGTACCACCATCATCCCCCTCACTACCACAACCATCATCCCCCCCACTACTACCACCATCATCCCCCCCACTACCACCACCACCACCACCATTACCCCCCCACTACCACCACCACCACCACCATTATCCCCCCCCATAACAACCACCATTTTCCCCTACACTACCACCACAACCAGCAACCATTATCCCCCCACTACCACCACCATTATCCCCCCCACTACCACCACTATTATCCCCCCCCACTACCACCACCATTATCCCCCCCACTACCACCACCACCCACCACCATTATCCCCCCCACTACCACCACCATTATCCCCCACCCTACCACCACCACCACCATCACCACCACCACCACCATCATCCCCCCCCTACCACCACCATCATCCCCCCCACTACCACCACCACCACCACCATTATCCCCCCCACTACCACCACCACCACCATCACCACCACCACCACCATCATCCCCCCACTACCACCACCACCACCACCATCATCCCCCCCCCTACCCACCACCACCACCACCATTATCCCCCCACTACCACCACCACCATCATCCCCCCCTACCACCACCATCATCCCCCCCCACTACCACACCACCACCACCATCATCCCTCCCACTACCACCACAACCACCACCACCATCCCACCCACTACCACCACCATCATCCCCCCCACTACAACCACCACCACCACCACCCACATCCCCCCCACTACCACCACCACCACTACCATTATCCCCCCCACTACCACCACCACCATCATCCCCCCACTACCACCACCATCATCCCCCCCCCACTACCACACCACCACCACCATTATCCCCCCCACTACAACCACCACCACCACCACCATTATCCCCCCACTACCACCACCACCACCACCATTATCCCCTCCACTACCACCACCACCACCACCATTATCCCCCCCACTACCACCACCATTATCCCCCCTTTACCACCACCACCACAATCACCACCACCACCACCATCATCCCCCCCCTACCACCACCATCATCCCCCCTACTACCACCACCACCACCACCATTATCCCCCCCACTACCACCACCACCACCATAACCACCACCGCCACCATCATCCCCCCTACTACCAACCACCACCACCACCACCATTATCCCCCCCACTACCACCACCACCACCACCATTATCCCCCCACTACCACCACCACCATCATCCCCTCCCTACCACCACCATCATCCCCCCACTACCACCACCATCATCCCCCCCCACTACCACACCACCACCACCATTATCCCCCCCACTACAACCACCACCACCACCACCATCATCCCCCCACTACCACCACCACCACCACCATTATCCCCCCACTACCACCACCACCATCATCCCCCCACTACCACCACCATCATCCCCCCCCACTACCACACCACCACCACCATCATCCCCCCCACTACCACCACTACCATCACCATTATCCCCCCCACTACCACCACCACAACCACAACCATCATCCCCCCCAATACCACCACCATCATCCCCCCCACTACCACCAGCACCACCACCATTATCACCCCCACTACCACCAGCACCACCACCATTATCCCCCCCACTAACCACCACCACTACACCACCATCATCCCCCCCCCCACTACCACCACCATCATCCCCCTACTACCACCACCACCACCATCATCCCCCCCACTACCACCACCATCATCCCCCCACTACTACCACTACCACCACCATCATCCCCCCCATTACCACCACCACCACCATCATCCCCCCCCTACCACCACCACCACCACTCATCCCCCCCAATACCACCACCACCATCACCATCATCCCCCCCAATACCACCACCATCATCCCCCCACTACCACCACACCACCACCACCATTATCCCCCCCACTACCACCACCAACATCATCCCCCCCACTACCACCACCATCATCCCCCCACTACCACCACCACCACCATCATCCCCCCCACTACCACCACCCACCACCACCATTATCCCCCCACTACCACCACCACCACCACCATCATCCCCCCCCACTATCACCACCATCATCCCCCCCACTACCACCATCACCACCACCATTATCCCCCACTACCACTACCACCACCACCACCACCACACCATCATCCCCCCACTACCATCACCACCACCACCATTATCCCCCCCCAACCACCACCACACCACCACACCACCACCACTTCCACCACCACCACCACCACCACCACCACCACTTCCACCTCCACCACCACCACCACCACCACCATCACCACCACCATCATCATCACCACAACCACCACCACTACTACCAATACCATCACCACCATCACCACCACCACCACCACCACCATCCCCCCTACTACGACCACCATCATCCCACCACTACCACCACCATCATCCCCCCACTACCATCACCACCACCACCACCATCACCACCACCACCACCACCACCGTGGTACCACCATCATCCCCCTCACTACACCACCATCATCCCCCCCACTACTACCACCATCATCCCCCCACTACTACCACCATCATCCCCCCACTACCACCACCACCACCACAATTATCCCCCCCACTACCACAACCACCACCACCATTATCCCCCCCACTACCACCACCACCACCACAATTATCCCCCCCACTACCACCACCATTATCCCCCCACTACCACCACCATTATCCCCCCCACTACCACCACCATTATCCCCCCACTACCACCACCATTATCCCCCCCACTACCACCACCACCACCACCACCATCATCCCCCCCCCACTACCACCACCATTATCCCCACACTACCACCACCACCACACCCCATTATCCCCCCCCACTACCACCACCACCATCATCCCCCCCACTACCACCACCATTATCCCCTCCCACTACCACACCATTATCCCCCCACTACCACCACCACCACCACCATTATCCCCCCCACTACCACCACCATTATCCCCCCACTACCACCACCACCACCACCATTATCCCCCCCACTACCACCACCACCCACCACCATTATCCCCCCCACTACCACCACCACCACCACCATTATCCCCCCCACTACCACCACCATTATCCCCCCTGTACCACCACCACCACAATCACCACCACCACCACCATCATCCCCCCCCCTACCACCACCATCATCCCCCTACTACCACCACCACCACCACCATTATCCCCCCCACTACCACCACCACCACCATCACCACCACCACCACCATCATCCCCCCTACTACCACCACCACCACCACCATTATCCCCCCCACTACCACCACCAACCACACCAATCCCCCCCCACTACCACCACCACCATCATCCCCCCCCTACCACCACCATTCATCCCCCCCACTACCACCAACCATCATCCCCCCCCCACTACCACACCACCACCACCATTATCCCCCCCACTACAACCACCACCACCACCACCATCATCCCCCCCACTACCACCACCACCACCACCATTATCCCCCCACTACCACCACCATCATCATCCCCCCCTACCACCACCATCATCCCCCCACTACCACCACCCATCATCCCCCCCCACTACACCCACCACCACCATCATCCCCCCCACTACCACCACTACCATCACCATTATCCCCCCCCACTACCACCACCACCACCACAACCATCATCCCCCCCAATACCACCACCATCATCCCCCCCACTACCACCAGCACCACCACCATTATCCACCCCACTACCACCACCACTACCCACCACCATCATCCCCCCCACTACCACCACCATCATCCCCCCTACTACCACCACCACCACCATCATCCCCCCACTACCACCACCATCATCCCCCACTACTACCACTACCACCACCATCATCCTCCCCATTACCACACCACCACCATCATCCCCCCCACTACCACCACCACCACCATCATCCCCCCACTACCACCACCACCATCACCATCATCCCCCCAATACCACCACCATCATCCCCACCACTACCACCACCACCACCACCATCATCCCCCCAATACCACCACCATCATCCCCCCCACTACCACCACCACCACCACCATTATCCCCCCCACTACCACCACCAACATCATCCCCCCCACTACCACCACCATCATCCCCCCACTACCACCACCACCACCATCATCCCCCCCACTACCACCACCACCACACCACCATTATCCCCCCCACTACCACCACCACACCACCATCATCCCCCCCCACTACCACCACCATCATCCCCCCACTACCACCATCCCCACCACCATTATCCCCCACTACCACCCCACCACCACCACCACCACCACCATCATCCCCCCCACTACCACCACCACCATCCCCCCCCACTACCATCACCACCACCACCATTATCCCCCCCACCACCACCACCACCACCACACCACCACCACTTCCACCACCACCACCACCACCACTACTACCAATACCATCACCACCACCACCACCACCACCACCACCACCATCCCCCCTACTACGACCACCATCATCCCCCCACTACCACCACCATCATCCCCCCCACTACCATCACCACCACCACCACCATCACCACCACCACCACCACCACCGTGGTACCACCATCATCCCCCTCACTACACAACCATCATCCCCCCCACTACTACCACCATCATCCCCCCCACTACCACCACCACCACCACCATTATCC
>JACEEZ010023041.1:266577-274077 GCA_016584305.1 Chionoecetes opilio
ATTTTCCTTGATCTTCATAGCTCTTCCCATTATCGGGAGTCAAGATTGTCATGGTCATGTTATAGTTATTATTTAGTTGCACAACTAATGATGCCTTAATCACTATTTGATAGTTGATAGTTGACTAGTTTTTTAGTTGATAGTTGAAGTATGTGAGAGAGAGAGATCATGCATGAGTGAGAGGACAGTAGGATGTGAGAATGAGGTGAATAGATGTGTGGAAATGGGAGACTTCTGCCGTGGCCTCCCCGTAGAGGGATGTAAGGAACCGCTGTTAGCGTAGACTAGACTATTATGACCAAAAAGAGAATAAATGTCTCCTCTGTTTCCATTAATTAAATGCAAGTGCTGCTGTATAGTCGTATAAGTGAGTGACTATTATATTGCTGATAGTCTGGACTCGGCGGGCGAGGAGAGATAAACAAACCCAGATTTCGTAGGGCGCCAAACGCGGTCTTTAAAAAAATATTTCAGATGCTTCATAATCTGCAGTAGACGCATGTATACACTCATATTTTGCCAAACAGAATATTGACAATACCGCGAATTTGTCTTAGCATGGGCATTTGCATAGCATTCGTAAATATCATTAGACTCAAGTGTTGGACAGGGTCCTGGGTGTCTAACATTTCCAATACTATTCTCGTTAGTTTTAGACCAACTTAAGACTAATCCCCCCCGGAAAATGTTTAGGAAACGGAAATGCCTGTCTAAAGCCACGGTTAGTCTTAGGTTAGCCTAAGTCCACGTTTAAAGAATCGGCCAAAGTCTGTGTAGACGTGTGGCGGCGACGAGGCGACCACATAAACGCGACATTGCAAACCAGACCTGTGTGCGTGAATCCTTCGGGAGACCTCAGAGCAAATTCACAAGTGTTCATAACTGTACGTGTGTGTCTGTCCCATGGTTGGACGTATGTGGCTCTGGCATGAAAACTAACCGTAATGAATGTGTACATGTTTTTCTTATGAAGTTGTAATGTCAAAAGGAGAGATGAGTTGTGAACGTGAGCTTGACAGGAGGACTATGAGGAAGTAAAGCAAAGAATAGAAGTGAGTAAAGCAAAGAATAGAAGTGAGTAAAGCAAAGAATAGAAGTGAGTAAAGAAAAGAATAGAAGTGAGTAAAGCAAAGAATAGAAGTGAGTAAAGCAAAGAATAGAAGTGAGTAAAGCAAAGAATAGAAGTGAGTAAAGCAAAGAATAGAAGGGAGTAAAGCAAAGAATAGAAGTGGGTAAAGCAAAGAATAGAAGGGAGTAAAGCAAAGAATAGAAGGGAGTAAAGCAAAGAATAGAAGTGAGTAAAGCAAAGAATAGAAGTGAGTAAAGAAAAGAATAGAAGTGAGTAAAGCAAAGAATAACAGGGAGTAAAGGGAGAGGAAGGCTAGAGGGAAAAGTTTGTGGATGGAATATTGAGAGCGACTGGTGAAGGAAATTCCGCTGGACGCCTGTTGTAAATCACACGAGACAGGGAGACGTGGCATTGCATGGAGAGAGAGAGGGAGAGAGAGAGAGAGAGAGAGAGAGAGAGAGAGAGAGAGAGAGAGAGAGAGAGAGAGAGAGAGAGAGAGAGAGAAGAGAGAGGAGAGGAGAGAGGAGAGAGAGAGAGAGAGAGAGAGAGATTATTTATTATTAGTTTATTGACAAAAGTTTCACAAACATTTTACCTTATTACATGTATAATTTCCTCATATTTGTCCAAATTTATACTCTTACATATTTCATATTAACCTAAAACAAACAAACGAAACACATCTACTATGGTGACACATCCCTTACGTATATAATTTCAATACATCATATATATATAACTGCACAGATAGCCTACTTTATCCCTTGTACCCATCAAATTATCCATACTGGAGAAGTCTAGCATGACATAGTTGCTTCTACATTGGCTGGAGAGTGGACACTGCAACAACACATGGGACTCATCCTGCACTGCATTTTCTACACATGAACACAGTCGTAGTTCTTTCGGTATTCCATTTCTCCTGCCTGTTTCTATTCTAAGATTATGGGACAACGTACGTAGCCTCGTAAATGCTTGGCGTTTATAATCCGGGATAAAATCCCTATTTACATACACTGAATGTACAGAGAGTCCGGCCTTGATTTGTGTTCTGTATGTGACATATTTGGAGGCAGTCTGGGGTTTCTCCTGAATCCGTCTAACCACCCTGTCAAGTGGGTTTACAATACTCTCATACCTTAGTGCCTGTGTCAAGAATCTTTATCCCGGAGTATTGGCCGCCTCACACAACCTGAACGCTAAATGATAGGGTTCCCCTTCATCTGGGAGAGAGATAATTTTATTTGATAATTTTATTGGTCTCAATAAGTTACGTATGAATAGTTTACACAATATAAAATTACACTGAGAAGTATAAGCCCGATGAGCAGGTGCTCTAATACGGGCCAATAATTAATATATAAGGATTTTGCTATCACATCATGAAAGGCATGCATAACTAAGAATTAGAACATAGAACATCACAAAAACATTTATATGTTAAGAAAATATGACAAAAAGCAAACAAACAAAAAAAACCAATAGTAAGATCTGAGTACAACAGGTTAAATGCTATTAACAATACACAAACAAAAAAAACAAAAACAAAAAAATTGCATACATATTTCATCAGGTACTTATCTATGCAACTAAGTACTGTAACCTCACAATAGTATTCAAGCATCTTATACATTCGAATAATTGTTTAACAACTGTTGCTTAAGCTTTGATTTAAATAAATGCTTTGATGGAACAAGTTTTGTGGTGTCAGGTAGCTGGTTCCACTGTCTGGCTCCTCGAAACAGAATACTTTGTTGGGCATGCGATGTCCTGTACAGGGGAAGTCGGAGCTCCTGTGGTCTTCTCGTGTCAATGTTATGAATTATAACTTGGAATCCTATGTCAATAGGATATGTGTTTATGGCATTATAAAGAAAAATACTACTTTGCAACATTACGATATCTGACAACTTAAGAAGACTATGATCTCTAAAATACGGATTTGTGTGGTCATATCGATGGCAGTTAAATATTGCACGTATAAATTTTTTCTGTGTGGTAAATAAGCTTTGTATATATGTTTGATAGGCTCCGCCCCAAATGGATGCACAATATATAAGATGAGGATAAACTATTGAATAATAGACTTGTTTAAGATTTTGCAGATTTAAATGGTTCCTAATTTTATAAATTACTCCTATTAATTTTGATATTTTAGATCTAATGTCGTCAATATGTGGTTTCCACTTGAGAGTATTATCAATTAAGATCCCTAGAAATTTTACTGCTTTAACTTTGTTGACTGTAAGATCATTCATTTTGATGATGATATCGGTTGGTTGAGCGTGTAGGGAGTGTGATACCATATAGTTCGTTTTTTTAATGTTTAGTGTTAGTTTATTGCTTTTCATCCAGTCAGAAACATGTATTAACTCATTGTTTAGTGTGTCCTGTAGTGTCTTGAGATTATGGCCTTGAAGGTAAATAGTAGTGTCATCAGCAAACAACAAGAATTTTAATTCATTACTTGAGCGTATTATATCATTTATATATATCAAAAATAAAACAGGGCCCAATACTGATCCTTGAGGTATACCGCAATGAGTTGATTTACAAGCTGAAAAAATATTATTAAAAACTGTGAACTGTTTCCTATGACTTAAATAGCTTTTAAACCATTCAAGAGAGAGAGAGAGAGAGAGAGAGAGAGAGAGAGAGAGAGAGAGAGAGAGAGAGAGAGAGAGAGAGAGAGAGAGGAGAGAGAGAGAGAGAGAGAGAGAGAGAGAGAGAGAGAGAGAAAAGAGAAAGAGAGAGAGAGAAAGAGAGAGAGAGAGAGAGAGAGAGAGAGAGAGAGAGAGAGAGAAGAGAGAGAGAGAGAGAAGAGAGAGAGAGAGAGGAGAGAAGAGAGGAGAGAGAGAGAGAGAGAGAGAGAGAGAGAGAGAGAGAGAGAGAGAGAGAGAGAGAGAGAGAGAGAGAGAGAGAGAGAGAAAAAAAAAAAAACTGCAAACCAGACCTGTGTGCGTGAATCCTTCGGGAGACCTCAGAGCAAATTCACAAGTGTTCATAACTGTACGTGTGTGTCTGTCCCATGGTTGGACGTATGTGGCTCTGGCATGAAAACTAACCGTAATGAATGTGTACATGTTTTTCTTATGAAGTTGTAATGTCAAAAGGAGAGATGAGTTGTGAACGTGAGCTTGACAGGAGGACTATGAGGAAGTAAAGCAAAGAATAGAAGTGAGTAAAGCAAAGAATAGAAGTGAGTAAAGCAAAGAATAGAAGTGAGTAAAGCAAAGAATAGAAGGGAGTAAAGCAAAGAATAGAAGTGAGTAAAGCAAAGAATAGAAGTGAGTAAAACAAAGAATAGAAGTGAGTAAAGAAAAGAATAGAAGTGAGTAAAGCAAAGAATAGAAGTGAGTAAAGCAAAGAATAGAAGTGAGTAAAGCAAAGAATAGAAGTGAGTAAAGCAAAGAATAGAAGGGAGTAAAGCAAAGAATAGAAGTGAGTAAAGCAAAGAATAGAAGTGAGTAAAGCAAAGAATAGAAGTGAGTAAAGCAAAGAATAGAAGTGAGTAAAGCAAAGAATAGAAGTGAGTAAAGAAAAGAATAGAAGTGAGTAAAGCAAAGAATAACAGGGAGTAAAGGGAGAGGAAGGCTAGAGGGAAAAGTTTGTGGATGGAATATTGAGAGCGACTGGTGAAGGAAATTCCGCTGGACGCCTGTTGTAAATCACACGAGACAGGGAGACGTGGCATTGCATGGGAGAGAGAGAGAGAGAGAGAGAGAAGAGAGAGAAAGAGAGAGGAAGAGAGAGAGAGAGGAGAGAGAGAGAGAGAGAGAGAGAGAGAGAGAGAAGGAGAGAGAGAGAGAGAGAGAGAGAGAGAGAGAGAGAGAGAGAGAGAGAGAGAGAGAGAGAGAGAGAGAAAAGAAGAGAGAGAGAGAGAGAGAGAGAGAAGGGGAGAGAGAGAGAAGAGAGAGAGAGAGAGATTATTTATTATTAGTTTATTGACAAAAGTTTCACAAACATTTTACCTTATTACATGTATAATTTCCTCATATTTGTCCAAATTTATACTCTTACATATTTCATATTAACCTAAAACAAACAAACGAAACACATCTACTATGGTGACACATCCCTTACGTATATAATTTCAATACATCATATATATAACTGCACAGATAGCCTACTTTATCCCTTGTACCCATCAAATTATCCATACTGGAGGAAGTCTAGCATGACATAGTTGCTTCTACATTGGCTGGAGAGTGGACACTGCAACAACACATGGACTCATCCTGCACTGCATTTTCTACACATGAACACAGTCGTAGTTCTTTCGGTATTCCATTTCTCCTGCCTGTTTCTATTCTAAGATTATGGGACAACGTACGTAGCCTCGTAAATGCTTGGCGTTTATAATCCGGGATAAAATCCCTATTTACATACACTGAATGTACAGAGAGTCCGGCGTTGATTTGTGTTCTGTATGTGACATATTTGGAGGCAGTCTGGGGTTTCTCCTGAATCCGTCTAGCCACCCTGTCAAGTGGGTTTACAATACTCTCATACCTTAGTGCCTGTGTCAAGAATCTTTATCCCGGAGTATTGGCCGCCTCACACAACCTGAACGCTAAATGATAGGGTTCCCCTTCATCTGGGAGAGAGAGAGAGAGAGAGAGAGAGATTAGCTATATGCATATAGCATATAGCAATATGTATTACATATGTATATTACTATATGTATATTTTTACCACTGCAAAATGAATCCCTGATTTTCCTGATTTCCTTGTGGAAATTTTATGTCGCAAACACATATTTATTTGAGATCTTACCTATAGAAAACCCATTGTCTATCTCATCCCGACACAATATCCCAACTAGTCAACTAACCAAGATTCTTATCGGTGGATAGTAGGGTTGAATTGGGTTATTAGCTTATCAATACTGCAATGTCTTGTTATTCGAAGTGGTCGCGCGTGATCGAGGCCGCAGGTGAAGGGCAAAGGCGGAGGCGTTATTGTGGTATGGGCGTCAAGCGGGTTATCACACCCATCGCGGCGCGGCGAGTATAATCACTGATACGTCAGGGAAGCTATTCAGGCTTAATAGACGCGGCACTGATATTTGCTATGTTGATAAGACACGTCCTATTGTTTTTAAGACTTGTATGTACAAAATTAACGTATGTACAATTTTCTCAATGTAATCAGATAAGATTAAAGAGAGATGTTAATCCCCTGGGGGCTGGAATGGTACTGAATCTCCGTGAGCGGCGACGGCGATAGCCACCATACCCAGCCACATACACAAATCTCAGTGGCTGGAATCTAATGGGCGGCGGCCAAAGACCGGCCACTTCAACCAAGGTGCTAATTATATAAGGTGTAAATGGTTAATATCACTGGGAATGTTCATTCGTAATATCCCAGTACTTATCATTTACTTAAATTACCTTAATTAATACCCATTATCATTATAATTATATATATATACATCCCTACGCTCCCCTTATGATGAGCGGACACTACCTCCCTCACAAGGGGAGGGGGGGGGAAGGAAACAAAACCACCAATCTACCAATTATTGAGAGGGTGGTTGGTGGATAATTTCCACATATATATACGTTCACGTTCAACGACGTCCAATACGATCAGCGAGCTAACCAGGGCGAGGCATGCCAACCTTGCCCCCCCCACCTAGGCGCTCTCGTCCCTCTCTCCTCCTTCCATCTTTCCCCCTCTTCTCCTCTCTCCTCTCTCCTCCTTTCTCTTCTCTTTTCTTTCCTTCCTCCCTCTCCCTCTCCCCAAAAATCCATAAAACCCCCTTCTTTTCTTTTCCCCTTTTTGTCATCCTCTTTTCCCCTTTTATCCCCATTCCCTCCCTTCCCTTTACATTCCCCCCCTAACATTCTTTTCCCCAAAACCGGCCATTATAACCCCTTTTTAAAATTTTCCCCCTTTTTAAAAAATTTTTTAAAAAAAAATTTTCCCCTTTTTTCCCCCCCCCCCTTTTTTCCCCCCCCTTTTTTTTTCCCCTTTACCCCCCAAAACCCCCCCCCTTTTTCCCCAAAAAATTTTCCTTTTCCCCCCCCTTTTTAATTTTGGGTTTTGGGGTTTTTTTCCCCCTTTTCCCCCCTTTTTCCCAAATTTTTTTTTTAAATCCCTTTTTCCCCTTTAAAAAAAAAAACCCTCCCCCAAAAAAAAACCCCCCCCCTCCCCCCCCCGGGGGGGGGGAAAACCCCCTTTACCCTTTTTTTTTTTCCCCCCAAAAAAACCCCCCTTCCCCCCCTGCCCTTTCCCATTCCCCCTTTTTCCCCCCTTTCCCCCATCCCACCTTGCCCCCCCCTCCTCTCTTCTCTTCTCTGCCCTCCCCTCTCTCCCTCTCTCTCTCTCCTCCTCTCTCTCCCTCTCTCCCCCACCTTTTCACCGCCTCCTCTTATCTTCTTCTCTCTCTCCTTCTCTCTCTCTCTCTCTCTCTCTCTCTCTCC
>JACEEZ010023041.1:279077-299077 GCA_016584305.1 Chionoecetes opilio
CTTCGGCGCTGAGTGCGAGGAAGCAGCCCAGCACGGGCACGAGCAGGCCCTCGGCGCTGAGTGCGAGGAAGCAGCCCAGCACGGGCACGAGCAGGCCCTCGGCGCTGAGTGCAAGGAAGCAGCCCAGCACGGGCACGAGCAGGCCCTCGGCGCTGAGTGCGGGAAGCAGCCCAGCACGGGCACGAGCAGGGCCCTTGGCGCTGAGTGCGAGGAAGCAGCCCAACACGGGCACGAGCAGGCCCTCGGCGCTGAGTGCGAGGAAGCAGCCCAGCACGGGCACGAGCAGGCCCTTGGCGCTGAGTGCGAGGAAGCAGCCCAACACGGGCACGAGCAGGCCCTCGGCGCTGAGTGCGAGGAAGCAGCCCAACACGGGCACGAGCAGGCCCTTGGCGCTGAGTGCGAGGAAGCCCCAACACGGGCACGAGCAGGCCCTTGGCGCTGAGTGCGAGGAAGCAGCCCAACACGGGCACGAGCAGGCCCTCGACGCTGAGTGCAAGGAAGCAGCCCAACACGGGCACGAGCAGGCCCTCGACGCTGAGTGCAAGGAAGCAGCCCAACACGGGCACGAGCAGGCCCTCGACGCTGAGTGCAAGGAAGCAGCCCAGCACGGGCACGAGCAGGCCTTCGGCGCTGATGCGAGGAAGCAGCCCAACACGGGCACGAGCAGGCCTTTGGCGCTGAGTGCGAGGAAGCAGCCCAACAACGGGCACGAGCAGGCCTTCGGCGCTGAGTGCGAGGAAGCAGCCCAACACGGGCACGAGCAGGCCTTCGGCGCTGAGTGCGAGGAAGCAGCCCGACACGGGCACGAGCAGGCCTTTGCGCTGAGTGCGAGGAAGCAGCCCAGCACGGGCACGAGCAGGCCTTCGGCGCTGAGTGCGAGGAAGCAGCCCAACACGGGCACGAGCAGGCCTTCGGCGCTGAGTGCGAGGAAGCAGCCCAACACGGGCACGAGCAGGCCCTCGGCGCTGAGTGCGAGGAAGCAGCCCAGCACGGGCACGAGCAGACCCTCGACGCTGAGTGCAAGGAAGCAGCCCAGCACGGGCACGAGCAGGCCCTCGACGCTGAGTGCAAGGAAGCAGCCCAACACGGGCACGAGCAGGCCCTTGTCGCTGAGTGCGAGGAAGCAGCCCAGCACGGGCACGAGCAGGCCCTCGGCGCTGAATGCAAGGAAGCAGCCCAGCACGGGCACGAGCAGGCCCTCGACGCTGAATGCAAGGAAGCAGCCCAGCACGGGCACGAGCAGGCCCTCGGCGCTGAGTGCGAGGAAGCAGCCCAGCACGGGCACGAGCAGGCCCTTGGCGCTGAGTGCAAGGAAACAGCCCAGCACGGGCACGAGCAGGCCCTCGACGCTGAGTGCGAGGAAGCAGCCCAGCACGGGCACGAGCAGGCCCTTGGCGCTGAGTGCAAGGAAACAGCCCAGCACGGGCACGAGCAGGCCCTCGGCGCTGAGTGCGAGGAAGCAGCCCAGCACGGGCACGAGCAGGCCCTCGACGCTGAGTGCGAGGAAACAGCCCAGCACGGGCACGAGCAGGACACAGCCGACCACCGCACCGCCGCTGTCAACCAAGGCCATTGCCCGGGGCCGCCTCGCTGTGGCTGTAGCCGTAGCAGAGGGTGGCCACGTTCCCGTCCACCACCACCACCACCACCACCACCACCACCACCACCTCTGCACACAAGGATCCCATCCCTGGCTTCACGGAGGTGTTCACAAAGCACTGCATCACGGTGGTCGTCGTGGCGGGACGGATGTGTCGCCCGTGACGGTGTTGTGTCGTGCACGTGGCGGACCAAGGAGGGAAAGATGGGCTAATATCAATTGATCAAATAATATGTCAGACAAACAACTGATGGTATATCATTATTAATATCATGATTCTAGTTCGTTACACTTTTTCGATATATTACTCTATTTTATCATTATCACTATTATCGACATCATTCTTACCTTTGTTATTGTTGTTATCATCATTAATATTAGTGTTGTTGCTGCTGTTGTCACCACCATCAATACAATCCTTATCCTCCTCATTAAAAGAAATTAAGTATAAACCTCCCCGTGACGATACACAATGATAGCGGGCCATGGTGCGTGTCTTCAGACAACACCGAGGCGATGGACAGTTACCTATTACTGGAACAATGGTGTCGTGTGTAGGGAGGGAGAGGGGAGGTAAGGGAGATGAGGAGGGAGGGAAGGAAAGGGGGTAAGAGAGGAGAAGATGAGACAGACAGCCACGATAGAATTGGAATGTGAAGGATGTATGGAATGATAGGTATAGACTCTTAGAGGAAGGGAGGGAAAGTGGGAGGGAGAAGAACTCATTGGTCGTTGAGGAGAGAGGAGGATGTAGCCGAGGATGAGGAGTTACAGGTCATTACGTCACCAGTACTGGGGTCATGCAGTCATCATCATCAGGTCATTTCATTGTAAGTTGGGTGACTCAGGAAAAGCTGATGATGATGTTTTTGAGCCAAATATTAACTGCTCCTGAGGCTGTGTGTGACCGCGAGTAGTGGGGATCAAGAGAGAGAGAGAGAGAGAGAGAGAGAGAGAGAGAGAGAGAGAGAGAGAGAGAGAGAGAGAGGAGAGAGAGAGAAGAGAGAGAGAGAGAGAGAGAGAGAGAGAGAGAGAGAGAGAGTCATCCTTCACTTCGTTTGGTTGAAAGGTTGCATATAGAATGAGAGGGAAAGTATCTATCTATCTATCTATCAGTCTATCTATCTATCTATATATATAATATATATATATATATATAATATTTATTTATTATATATATATATAATATAAATATATATATATATATATTAAAAAGTTTGCATAGAGTAAGAGGGAAGTATCTATCTATCTATAAATATATCTGTCTATCTATCAGTCTGTCTATCTGTCTGTATGTCGGTCTGTCTGTCTGCCTTATGAGTTTCTGATCAGAAGGGACCAAGTTTCCAGGATAAGATGGAAGTGTAAGATATTGAGGGAAAAGTTTGGCAATTTTGGCTTTGTTTCCATGGCGGTGTTTGGCAGACGAACACGATACTGCACAAGATAAACTTTTATAATTACTGAAGATGACCGACATTCATATTTTATCTGACATGACATATTTTTACCTATACATTTTACAAATATGCAGAAATACAGTGGTTGTTTATGATGCCTCAGTGATTTACATAGCTCCTCTTCTTCTACACACACTGTACACACAGTGTGTGTGTGTGTGTGTGTGTGTGTGTGTGTGTGTGTGTGTGTGTGTGTGTGTGTGTGTGTGTGTGTGTGTGTGTGTGTGTGTGTGTGTGTGTGTGTGTGGTGTGTGTGTGTGTGTGTGGTATAGAAAGAAATAGAGAGAGAGAGAGAGAGAGAGAGAGGAGAGAGAGAAGAGGAGAGAGAGAGAGAGGAGAGAGAGACGAGAGAGGAGAGAGAGAGAGGAGAGAAGGAGAGAGAGAGAGAGAGAGAGAGAGAGAGAGAGAGAGAGAGAAAAAAAAAACAGACAGACGTGGCTAAAAGCCAGACGCCACAAGTACAGTAACTATTCTCATTAATGTTTCCAGGAACAAGACGTGATTCAAGTTTGTTAGGATCTTCTCAACCTTGTGTCTTTCTTGTTCTCTCTTCCTTTTATCTTTTCCTGTCTTTTTCAAGCCAACGATTCCTCTCATCACGTCACTTCGCAAGACATTGTCACTGACTCATGTCTACCTGTTGATCTCCCTTCTCTTCCCTCCCCTCCTCTTTCTCTTTTTCTCTCTCTTCTCTTTCACTTTCATCTCTTCCTTCCTTCCATTATCTGCATGGTAACACTTTTTTTTGTTGTCTCTCCTTCATTCCTCCCTTTGCTTTCCTTTCATCTCATGTACTTTCTTTTATCTTCCCTTCATATATATTTCCTTCATTTCTCTACTATTTGTTTTCTGTTATATATTTCTCTTACCTTTCCTTTCCTACCTTTTTCTCAATAACTATCTACCACTCTTTCCCTACTATACATTTTACTTCCATTTGCACCCTTTGCTTAGTTCATTTCATCTTTTTTGTTCCCCCTTTTCTTCCCTCTCTTCTGTTCCATTTCGTTCCCTTCCCTGCCATTACATTCCAAGGCTTTGTTTCCTGTCCCTCGATGAAAGCTTAGCTCTAGGTAACAGCCAGCATCTCTCTCCTTATAGTAATCCCCTCCTTCCCCCTCCTACTGCTTCCCAACTCACGCCTCCCTCCTTCATCCCCTCACACACTATCACTTAGGCCCTTCATCACTATCACTCTCCTTCCTCTATCTACTATTATATCACTATCAACCCTCTCTATCACGTCATAAAAACTTTAGGCTCACCAATATCTTTCCCCTCGCAGACGTGATCAGGAATATAGGCGGAAAAATAAGTCATATTAACTTTGTATACATATCATTGTTAAGTTTTTCCGAACACTAAATACGTTTCAGGAACAGGAACTAACACGTCTCCTGGTCTCACCTCCAAGGTCTCACGGCCTCTTGTAGATTCCGTATTTTCTTATGTTCTTATGTTTCGCTATTTATTAGGAGGAATATAAGTGTGGCAGAAACCCCGCAGACAGACACTGATAACTGAAGGGAAATAGACGTTGGCAGGGGGACAGTGCTAACAAGGGTTTTTATGTCCCTGCTGCTGACAGAGAACTTGCGAAAAAAAGAGTAAATAACTGTCAGTTAACATATAAACAGGTAACCAGGTTTATATGGATGAGTGCTATCCAGTGACAACTAATCCCTGTCCTATATTGTGCCTCATTAACTAGACAGTATCGATGGTAATTACCGTGTTGTCTCACCTAATTACTGTCATCATACTGTAGCGGTGTGTGTGTGTGTGTGTGTGTGTGTGTGTGTGTGTGTGTGTGTGTGTGTGTGTGTGTGTGTGTGTGTGTGTGTGTGTGTGTGTGTGTGTGTGTGTGTGTGTGTGTGTGTGTGTGTGTGTGTGTGTGTGTGTGTGTTCATCTAGTTGTATTCATCTAGTTGTATTTTACAGGGCCAGAGCAATGCTCGTGTGGACCCGTCTCCATATCAACATTTTTATCATTCATCCTTAGTGCTTTGTGTTGGCCGAAGCCAGCACCCCGGAGAGCAGGTCACAAACCCCGGCTAACACCCGGTACCCATTCACTGCTGGGTGGACAGGGGCTCGGGTTTTAAGGAAACAACCCATCTGTTTCCGCTCCGCCAGGGGATCGAACCCGGGACTTCTCGGTTGTGAACCGAGCGTGCTTCCCTTACACCACGGAGTACCATACTCCGGGAGTGTGTGTGTGTTGGGGTGTGTGTGTGTGTGGTGTGTGTGTGTGGTGTGTGTGTGGTGTGTGTGTGTGTGTGTGTGTGTGTGTGTTGTGTGTGTGTGTGTGTGGTGTGTGTGTGTGTGTGTGTTGTGTGTGTGTGTGTGTGTGTGTGTGTGTGTGTGTGTGTGTGTGCGTGCGCGTGTGTGTGTGTGTGTGTGTGTGTGTGTGTGTGTGGGGTGTGTGTGTGTGTGTGTGTGTGTGTGTGTACTTGCATGTCTCCTTCGAAAAACTGAAGAATCCCTAAACCGTGTCAAGAAATATTTTCTTAGTAACGGTTTAATGCTAAACTCCAGCAAAACGCAGTGTATTTTTATTGGAAATAGGCAACTTTTGTCACATGTCCCTTTCAATACCGTCATCAAAATAGATGAGGATACCATCACCCCAAGCAATCATGTTAAAAACTTAGGTATGTACATTGATCGGTTTATGCTTTTCGACAAACATATTAATGTGGTACATAAAAAGTTGTTGGTACACTAATGTTCATAAACCGTATAAGTGACAATCTTGATAAACCCTCCCGAATAATTGCTGTGCAGTCATTAGTACTCAGCATAATCAACTACTGTACTCGGATATGGGGCACGACAAATCTAACAATAATGAGCGATGTCCAAAAATTACAAAACTTTGCAGCCAAGGTAGCCATAGGTGGTGCTAAGAAATACGACCATGTAACGCCTATATTAAAAGAACTAGGGTGGATAAAAGTAAAAGAGAAGCATAAATTGGACACATTTCCACTGTCTTTAAGGTATTACACGATTTTTACCCTACATGGTTCAAGAAACTTCCTACTGTTCGTGACGTAACCAAATGCAGAACCAGACAAAAAAAAATGTATATGTACCCAAAACAAAAATAGATGCTGGTGCTAGAAGTATGGATGTCATAAGGTCTAAAATATGGAACAACCTGCTACTTAATATCACTGATGCTGCTACCTTGCCTTTACATTTAACAGTAAACTTGCCAGCCTCCTTTTAAATAACACATCAATTATATAACCTACCATCATTTTTTAGCAATGTCTGTATCCTTTTAGCATTGTTTTAGTATTATGACACAACTTTTTGGTATGTGATATTTTAACTATTTTTGTATTTTATCTTATACTGTATTTTATTGGAAATGTAAAGAATAACCACTATTTCAGTGGAAATAAAATAATTTGAAATTGAATTTGAATTTGAACTCTCTCTCTCTCCTCTCTTCTCTCTCTCTCTCTCTCTCTCTCTCTCTCTCTCTCTCTCTCTCTCTCTCTCTCTCTCTCTCTCTCTCTCTCTCTCTCTCTCTCTCTCTGTTATTACCCCCCCACACACACACACACGTTTCCTCCCCTTCCTCCTCCTTCTCCTGTTGATCCTCCTCGTCTTCCGGGTACAAAATAGTCCTCACACGCTTCCCTTCACCCCTTCGTACTCTCCCTTCATCCCGCCATCAACCAATAGCTTTGATTCACAATGTTGCACTTTCTCTTTGCGGCAAAAGTAAAATTATATAACAATGACTAGTATTTTGCAGAATCAACACGAGGTATCTGAATTTAGTCACATTTAAATGCATCTAGGAGAATGTGTGAAAGTGTTGGAGATTAGGGAGAGAGAGAGAGAGAGAGAGAGAGAGAGAGAGAGAGAGAGAGAGAGAGAGAGAGAGAGAGAGAGAGAGAGAGAGAGAGAGAGAGAGAGAGAGAGAGAGAGAGAGAGGAGAGAGAAGAGAGAGAGAGAGAGAGAGAGAGAGAGAGAGAGAGAGAGAGAGATATTAATACAAATTCTAGCAAATGGAGGACGAGAAAACGTGAATGAGGACAATGGAAGAAAGTGAGATAGAAACTTACAAGCGATAAAGACAATTCATCTGCCTCGCACATCCCATCAGGTGGAATGAGCGGCAAAACTTTGTACTCGGATCAACGACACTAAAATATTCACACAAAGACTACTTACCTTTCTCCCACGGGTGGTGGTGGTGGTGGTGGTGGAGGGTTACATTAAGGGCAGTTACCAGCACCTGTGTGAGAGAAAACAAAAATAAATTAACAAGGACGCTAAAAAATACATTAATACTTTCTTTACAATAACATGCGTAAATCTGATAAATTTTCTCTCGTAAGGCTTTTAAGACAGTAATCTAAAATACTCCTCAAGTTCCAGAGCCGAGCCAACCATCTTCCTGTGTAGCTGTATAGTTTGTGTCACGGATGCCAGACAGCGGGACATATGTTGGGCGTTGTAGACAGACGGCAGTGAACGAAATATTTTATTCTAGAATGAACAATCATGTGCATCATGTGGCATCATGTGGCATCATGTGCCTCACGGACGGCAGTAACTGTGTGGGAATCCTTCCCTCCTTCACCTCCCTCCAATCACTGCCACTCGCATGTATCAAATAAAAGGCAGATGTTTAGCAAGTTTCTTCTTCACTTGCACTGGAATGACTATACTTCCGCTTTCTCTCATTGCATTGCAAGGGTAAGTAATCTTAGAAGCAGGCGAAAGAGCCACATCTAGCAGAGAGGAAAAATATAATGCTATTTCACACGCACTCAAACGATAAACTTTTTTTCTCCCTTTCTTTCCCTTTCCACTTCAATGGTACTTCTTCAAATCACGATCAATATCTGTCCAGTCCCGCGCACCAGTGACCAGTCCTTGCCCTAATAAAGCTCTTACTTATCCTGATACTCTCTCTCTCTCTCTCTCTCTCTCTCTCTCTCTCTCTCTTCTCTCTCTCTCTCTCTCCTCTATCTTAGAAGGGATGCGAGAGGGGGGGGAGGGAGCACAGTCGCTAGGGGGTCCCGGCCCGGCCCTCCACCACCCTGGCGCCGAGAATGGCAACAATATAATCTACTTGGCTTCCGGAACTCCCCACTCTCTACTGGTTTACATTTGCATATTCCTTCTTTTAGGAACTTTGTGATAATTTCTTATTCACTCGCCTTAAATGCATCTTTCCTGCCTATTCACTACAGCTTTCTTCATTACTGTCACCGTGTACAGTTAATTGTCTCATCGTCATGATTTTTTTTCCACTAGTTGCAACTATTATACATTTTCTCATGTCATCTGGTCATTTTTTCTTTCTCTAGAGCAGGATGGTCCAACTTCTTCGACACCAATTTATAAGTTGAGGGCCTTAAAATAAATTATATACTATATACATACATACATACGTACACACACACACATTATATGGGAAATACTCTACAGAGGAAATTCTCCTACTGTAGCAGAGAGGTGAAGATGGAGTTATTCAAGAGTCACTGCTACTCTCTCTCTCTCTCTCTCTCTCTCTCTCTCTCTCTCTCTCTCTCTCTCTCTCTCTCTCTCTCTCTCTCTCTCTCTCTCTCTCTCTCTCTCTCTCTTCTCTCTCTTCTCTCTCTCTCTCTCTCTCTCTCTCTCTCCTCTCTCTCTCTCTCTCTCTCTCTCTCTCTCTCTCTCTCTCTCTCTCTCTCTCTATATATATATATATATATATATATATATTATATATATATTAAATTTTTTTTTTTTTTTTTTTACATCACAAAGGACTGGCCAAGGGCACAACAAACAAAAATGGGTAACACAAGGCCCGCTTAGTTTCCAGTCTCTATAAAGAAGACAGTAAGAGAATAAAATAAAAAAGAGGGGTGAGCCAACTTAGTTCAGGAGGTGTCTTGTTACTCTTCTTTTGAAAAGATTTAAGTCATAGGAAAGTGGAAAAATAGAAACAGGAAGAGAGTTCCAGAGTTTACCAGTGAAAGGGATGAAAGTGTAAAGATACTGATTAACTCTTGCATTAGGAAGATGGACAGAATAGGGATGAGAATGAGTAAAAAGTCTTGTGCACCCGAGGCCGCGGGAGTGGGGGAGGCATGCAGTTAGAAAGTTCAGAAAGCAGTGAGCATGAAAAATAACGGTAGAAGAGAGCAAGAGAAGCAACATTGCAGCGGTGATTTAAAGATTGAAGACAGTCAGTCAGAAGAGGGGAGTTGATGAGACGAAAAGCTTTTGACTCAACCCTGTTTAGGAGAGCTTTATGAGTGGATCCTCCCCAAACATGTGAGACATACTCCATACATGGGCGGATAAGGCCCTTGTAGAGAGAAAGCAATTGGGTGGGAGAAAAAAAAGGACGCAGACGCCACAGCACACCTAACTTCTTAGCTGTTTTAGCAAGAGATGAGATGTGAGATTTCCAGTTCAGATTTTTAGTAAAGGATAGCCCTAGAATGTTCATTGTAGAAGAAGGAGACTTTTGAGTGTCATTGAAGAAGAGGGGATAGTTATCTGGTAGGTTTTGTCGAGTAGATAAGTGAAGAAATTGGGTTTTTGAGGCATTGAACAAAACAAGGTTTGCTTTGCCCCAATCAGAAATTATAGAAAGATCAGAAGTTAGGCGCTCGGTGGCATCTCTCCGTGAATCACTTAGTTCCTGTTGAGTTGGACGAAAATAAATTATATACTATATACATACATACATACGCACACACACACACATTATATGGGAAATACTCTACAGAGGAAATTCAGATTCAGGACGTTGAAAAATGCAGGGTAGAATCATCAGCGTAGGAGTGGATAGGGCTTTAAGTTAGACATAGAAGATCATTAATTGGCAGCGAGCGAAGCGAGCTGCTTCTTACCATAAGACCCGTGGAACCAAGTTTAAGCCAAAAAGTTAATAACTACTCCTAAATATTGTCGGATTGAGCTGAAATTTGACATGCAAGTAGTGCTGTCAGAATCAATGGGGGTCTGTGTAACAAACTTTTTGCGTAAAACAAGCCTTTAATCAGTAATTAGCGTAAACTACTCAAAATTATTGTCGGATTGAGCTGAAATTTGACATGCAAATAGTGCTGTCAAAATCAATGGGGGTCTGTGCAACAAACTTTTTGTGTAGAACAAGCCCTTAATGAGTAATTAGCGTAATGAGTTAATTGGCTGGAACGTGGCTCGCTGCCGCGTTCCAGCCGCAAGAACTGAGCCAAAAGCAAAGGGGACAGAGGCTGGACGCCTATACTTGATGAATAATTGGCAGCGAGCGAAGCGAGCTGCCACTTACCATAAGACCCAATCTGACCCATTCGCGTAAGGAGAGTGGAACCATTCGTGAGCCAAAAAGTGAATAACTACTCCTAAATATTGTCGGATTGAGCTGAAATTTGACATGCAAGTAGTGCTGTAAAAATCAATGGGGGTCTGTGAAACAAACTTTTTTGCGTAAAACAAGCCCTTAATGAGTAATTAGCGTAATGATTTAATTAGTGCTAAATAAACTTCTTTTTTACAATTACAATTTATGTTTCTTATGAAGTACAAAAGTGCACACCTACACATCTTCTGCACACCTTTGGGCATACAAGTTGCCCATAGTCAAGGCATGATGCCGTTGTACCTGGTTTGTGATTACCAATGGAAACCGTGAATCCTCTGCAAACCTCCTGTCCATTCTTAGAAGGTGCTTTGCCCATTCACTCAATGTTGGCTGTTTACCTGGTCTCGGGTGTGTTATGTCCCCGTTTGGTGTAGTGAAACATTTCGGAAACGCTTTTGTGTACCAATTTTCGACACCAAATTCTCCAACAATCTGTAGACTAGGTATTTTAAAAGCACTTTGAGCTCGCTGCCACGTTCCAGCTCCAGCAGCAAGAACTGAGCCAAAAGCAAAGGAGCCAGAGGGGGTCACGTGCTGCAGTGTGCAGTGTGTCCCTTCCTCTCCACCCAGTCACCAGGGACACGTGCTGCAGTGTGCAGTGTGTCCCTTCCTCTCCACCCAGTCACCAGAGACACGTGCTGCAGTGTGTCCCTTCCTCTCCACCCAGTCACCAGGGACACGTGCTGCAGTGTGCAGTGTGTCCCTTCCTCTCCACCCAGTCACCAGGGACACGTGGTGCAGTGTGCAGTGTGTCCCTTCCTCTCTACCCAGTCACCAGAGACACGTGCTGCAGTGTGTCCCTTCCTCTCCACCCAGTCACCAGGGACACGTGCTGCAGTGTGTCCCTTCCTCTCCATCCAGTCACCAGGGACACGTGCGCAGTGTGTCCCTCCTCTCCACCCAGTCAAATCTCCACCCAGTCACCCAGGGACACGTTTCTGCAGGTCTCCCTTTCCTCTCCACCCAGTCCACCAGGGACACGTGCTGCAGCGTGTAGTGTGTCCCTTCCTCCCACCCAGTTACCAGGGGCACGTGCTGCAGTGTCCCTTCCTCTCCACCCAGTCCCCAGGGACAGTGCTTTCAGTGTGTCCCTTCCTCTCCACCCAGTTACCAGGGACACGTTGCTGCAGTGTCTCTTCCTCTTCCACCAGGGCACCAGGGACACGTGCTGCAGTGTGTCCCTTCCCCCTCCACCAGTCACCAGGGACACGTGCTGCAGAGTGTCCCTTCCTCTCCACCCAGTCATCAGGGACACGTGCTGCAGTGTGTCCCTTCCTCTCCACCCAGTCACCAGGGACACGTGCTGCAGTGTGTCCCTTCCTCTCCACCCAGTCACCAGGGACACGTGCTGCAGTGTGTCCCTTCCTCTCCACCCAGTCACCAGGGACACGTGCTGCAGTGTGTCCCTTCCTCTCCCACCCAGTCAAATCTCCACCCAGTCACCAGAGACACGTGCTGCAGTTTCTCCCTTCCTCTCCAGCCAGTCACCAGGGACACGTGCTGCAGTGTGTCCCTTCCTCTCCACCCCGTCACCAGGGACACGTGCTGCAGTGTATCCCTTCCTCTCCACCCAATCATCAGGGACACGTGCTGCAGTGTGTCCCTTTCTCTCCACCCAGTCACCAGGGACACGTGCTGCAGTGTCTCCCTTCCTCTCCACCCCCAGTCACCCGGGACACGTGCTGCAGTGTCTCCCTTTTCCCCTCCACCCGTCACCAGGGACACGTGCTGCAGTGTGTCCCTTCCTCTCCACCCATTTACCAGGACACGTTGCTGCGTGTGTCCCCCTTTCCCCTCCACCCCCGTCACCAGGGACACGTGCTGCAGTGTCTCCCCTTCCTCTCCACCCAGTCACCAGGGACACGTGCTGCAGTGTGTCCCTTCCTCTCCACCCAGTCCACCAGGGGCACGTGCTGCAGTGTTCTCCCTTCCTCTCCACCCAGTCACCAGGGACACTTTCTGGCGTGTCTCCCTTCCTCTCCCACCCAGTCCACCAGGGACACGTGCTGCATGTGTCCCTTCCTCTCCACCCAGTCACCAGGGACACGTGCTGCAGTGTGTCCCTTCCTCTCCACCCAGTCCCCCAGGGACACGTGCTGGCAGTGTGTCCCTTCCTCTCCACCCAGTCACCAGGGACACGTGCTGCAGTGTGTCCCTTCCTCTCCCCCCAGTCACAGGGACACGTGCTGCAGTGTCTCCCTTCCTCTCCACCCAGTCACCAGGGAACGTTTCTGCAGTGTGTCCCTTCCTCTCCACCCAGTCACCAGGGACACGTGCTGCAGTTGTGTCCCTTCCTCTCCCACCCGTCACCAGAGACACGTGCTGCAGTGTGTCCCTTCCTCTCCACCCCGTCACCAGGGACACGTGCTGCAGTGTCCTCCCTTCCTCTCCCCCCCAGTCACCAGGGACACGTGCTGCAGTGTCTCCCTTCCTCTCCACCCAGTCACCAGGTACACGTGCTGCAGTGTGCAGTGTGTCCCTTCCTCTCCACCCAGTCACCAGGGACACGTGCTGCAGTGTCTCCCTTCCTCTCCACCCCAGTCCCCCAGGGAAAACGTGCCCGCAGTGTGTCCCTTCCTCCCACCCATTCACCAGGGACACGTGCCCGCAGTGTATCCCTTCCTCTCCACCCAGTCACCAGGGACACGTGCTGCAGTTCCCCCCTTCCTCTCCACCCAGTCACCAGGGACACGTGGGTGAGTGTGTCCCCCTCTCCACCCAGTCACCAGGGACACGTGCTGTAAGTGTGTCCCCTTTCCCCTCCACCCAGTCACCAGGGACACGTGCTGCAGTATGCCCCTTCCTCTCCACCCAGTCACCAGGGACACGTGCTTTCAGTGTGTCCCTTTCCTCTCCACCCATTTACCAGGGACACGTGCTGCAGTGTCCCTTCCTCTCCACCCCGTCACCAGGGACACGTGCTGCAGTGTGTCCCTTCCTCTTCCACCCAGTCACCAGGGACACGTGCTTTCAGTGTGTCCCTTCCTCTCCACCCAGTCACCAGGGGCACGTGCTGCAGTTCTCCCTTCCTCTCCACCCCGTCACCAGGGACACGTGCTGCAGTGTCCCCCCTTCCTCTCCACCCAGTCACCAGGGACAACGTCTGCGTGTCCCCCCTTCCTCTCCACCCAGTCCCCCAGGTACACGTTTCTGCGTGTGCAGTGTGTCCCTTCCTCTCCACCCAGTCACCAGGGACACGTGCTGCAGTGTCTCCCTTCCTCTCCACCCAGTCACCAGGGACACGTGCTGCAGTGTGTCCCTTCCTCTCCACACAGTCACCAGGGACATGTGCTGCAGTGTCTCCCTTCCTCTCCACCCAGTCACCAGGGACACGTGCTGCAGTGTGTCCCTTCCTCTCCACCCAGTCACCAGGGACACGTGCTGCAGTGTCTCCCTTCCTCTCCACCCAGTCACCAGGGACACGTGCTGCAGTGTCTCCCTTCCTCTCCACCCAGTCACCAGGTACACGTGCTGCAGTGTCTCCCTTCCTCTCCACCCAGTCACCAGGGACACGTGCTGCAGTGTCTCCCTTCCTCTCCACCCAGTCACCAGGGACACGTGCTGCAGTGTCTCCCTTTCCCCTCCACCAAGTCACCAGGGAGGGGGGCACGTGGGTGCAGTGTCTCCCCTTCCCCTCCACCCAGTCACCAGGGACACGTGCTGCAGTGTCTCCCTTCCTCTCCACCCAGTCATCAGGGACACGTGCTGCAGTGATTCCCTTCCTCTCCACCCAGTCACCAGGGACACGTGCTGCAGTGTGTCCCTTCCTCTCCACCCAGTCACCAGGGACACGTGCTGCAGTGTCTCCCTTCCTCTCCACCCAGTCACCAGGGACACGTGCTGCAGTGTGCAGTGTGTCCCTTCCTCTCCACCCAGTCACCAGGGACACGTGCTGCAGTGTCTCTCTTCCTCTCAGGTTGTGACGGAGGGAAATTAAAAAGACTGGGTGAGGGGGGGGGAGAGAAGAGATTAGGTTTGAACGGTAGACGATGGAGAAAAGAATATGTTAAAGGACAAAGGTAATAGGTAGGAAAAGGTAGGAGATAGAAGGACAGAGAAGGGCAATCATATCAAAAAGTATAGACTTCACGACTTCAAAGAGGAGACTGAGGGTAAGACTTTTTTATTACGTTCATATAATATCTTTTTCCCTCCGGCACCACTGTTGGGGCTGCCGCCCCGCCCCGCCCCGCCCCAGCCTGGGGCAAAGCAGTACTCTTACGTCTGCTGGAGTAGCCTCCGCTTTTACCAAGAATTAATGTTTTATTGATCCCTAGTCTTGTACACAGAGGAGGAGGAGGAGGAGGAGGAGGAGGAGGAGGAGGAGGAGGAGGAGGAGGAGGAGGAGGAGGAGGAGGAGGAGGGGAGGAGGAGGAGGAGGAGAAAAAAGACGATGGCAGCAATTATGACGCGAAGGACGAGAAGTTGGAATAAGAGGATTACATAAGATTACATGAAATGATAATAGCCAGAAGATCTTTGCGTCGCAGAGGAAGAGGAGAAGAAGACAATATTAGAAAAAGAAAAAGAACAAGAAGTAGGAAAAAAAATACTGACAATCATCAAAATAATCCATCAAACAATAATCGGAACAAAAATTACGTAAATTTTTGGAGGAACGAAAGCAAAAAAGTTGATTAAAGCGATTAAAATTCCACTCTATTTTTACATTCATATTTTCAGAACTTATCTGTTTACACTCATATTTTAGCATGTTGCTTTATTGTGGCCAGAGCAAGAGTCCAAAATTCGACAAACTAAATATGCACACGCAGGTTGGCAGGATTGCAGGCCTTCCGTTTCTGACGGACAGTAAGCTACACCTTTTTAACTTAGTTTTTGTGATCTGGACAGGAGAAGAATTAACTCTTGCAGTTAATTAAGAAGAATTAAGTTTCTTTTCATAAGAATAAAGTTTTCACCGCGTGGGCAGAGATTCGGCCACCCGTTCAGCCCCTTGATTCCACACCACCACACTCCCCATCCCCTTCGAGCTAAGGTGTGGAGGAGAATGATAATAATCAAATGATGACGATAAAGGTAAACTGAAAACTCTCTCTCTCTCTCTCTCTCTCTCTCTCTCTCTCTCTCTCTCTCTCTCTCTCTCTCTCTCTCTCTCTCTCTCTCTCTCTCTCTCTCTCTCTCTCTCTCTCTCTCTCTCTCTCTCTTTTTTTTTTCCTTGCCTTATTCATCATTTTTCTCCTAACTCTTTCCTCCTACCTAATCCTACACACACAACAAAAGTAAATAACATTAAGAGTATAAAGGGAGAAAATCACGAGAAATATATATATAGCCAAAGAAAAGTAATAGAAAATAAATACCTAAATAAAACGAAATATTCACAAATACCGCGCCTGCAAAGAGGAGACTGAGGGTAATCCTTTTTATTCCGTTCATATTTTCCCCCTCCGGCACCACTGTTGGGACTGCCATGGAAAAATTGCGGGAATGTTTTCAATGGGAACGAGATACAAAAAACTATCATTCGTGCTACTCCTACGCAGGCCAAACAAGCGGTGCGAGAACAACAGAAACAACGCTTAAAATGCTACATGTCTTTGATACATTCGAAGATATTATTGTGGCAACGGATAATATGACAGCTTCTGATTGGACTCAAAGAACTTATCTTATCCGTTTTTAAAGTTGTAAATTATCACACTGTCAACGATACTGGAGGGTGGAGCAAAAACTAGGAAGATAAATGGTAGTGTGACTTTCTCCATCACACAATAAACGTAACAATATAATCATGTAGATTTCTGAAGGTACGATACCAAACAAGGCGGTTAAAGGAAATTATGCTATCCCTTTTTTTACATTTATGCTTTCAGAACCTGTTTGTTTACTGTCTTAGTTCAGTACGTAGCAAGTACAGTACAGGTATGTCGCAGCAAGAGCAAGTGTCCATAATCCGACAAATTCAACACACACACACACACACACACACACACATACACACATACACACACACAACACACACACACACACACACACACACACACATACACCACACACACACACACACACACACACACACATACACACACACACACACACACACACATATATATATACACATACACACACACACACAATTGCAGACCTTCCACTCCTGACTGACAGCTTCTCACAACTTCTCGACCTGTCTTGTGTTAGCTGGACAGGAAAAAATTTACTCTATTTTTCACCGCCTGGCCAGAGATTCGATCCCAGTCATTTTCTTTTTCACTTGCGAGCTAAATGGGTTGATGGGCATGTATCATCAACATCAAATTTTTATCATCGGCAGCATCAGCATAAAAAATATCATCTTCCAATTTCCTACTATTAAGGAAAATATTATGGATTTTCCCTCACACTCATTAGGAGAGAGAGAGAGAAGAGAAATATATATATATTATATATATATATATATAATATATATATATATATAGAGAGAGAGAGAGAGAGAGAGAGAGAGAGAGAGAGAGAGAGAGAGAGAGAAGAGAGAGAGAGAGAGAGGAGAGAGAGAGAGAGAGAGAGAGAGAGAGAGAGAGAGAGAGAGAGAGAGAGAGAGAGAGAGAGAGAGAGAAAGATAAGATAAGATTTATCTATCTAGACATTTGCAAGTACAACTACAAGGTTATTACTATACATAGAGCGCCGCCACGTCAGCAGAACAGGCGGACTCGAACCGCTGACCGATGCAAGGGACCGCACATTGGGACTCACGCTTACCAAGCCTTCCACCTGAGGCGAGAGAGAGAGAGAGAGAGAGAAGAGAGAGAGAGAGAGAGAGAGAGAGAGAGAGAGAGAGAGAGAGAGAGAGAGAGAGAGAGAGAGAGAGAGAAGAGAGAGAAAAAAAAAAAGAGAGAAGAGAGAAAGAAAGAGAAGAGAGATAAAAGAGAGAAGAGAGAGAGCGAGAGAAAAAAAAGTGTGTGCGTGTGTGTGCGTGTGCGTGTGTGTGCGTGTGTGTGTGTACAAGTTATGAAAAATTGAATAACAGAACACGAACAATCTTACATCATTCAGCATTTTCATCCCTCCCTGCTCTTCCTGCCTCCTTCTCTCTTCCTCCCCCAACACCTCCTCCACCACCTTCCCTCCTCGTACCCCCCACACAAACCTCAACCCTCCTTTAATTACACCCCCCCACACACCCCTCCCCTTCGAGCTAAGGGGTGTCTGGACGATTCGAGCGAATACCTTTTCGAGCGTTGGACGATTCGAGCGAATACTTTTTCGAGCGTTGGACGATTCGAGCGAATACTTTTTTGAGCGTTGGACGATTCGAGTGAATACTTTTACGAGCGCCCCACACACCTTGCTCCACTTCTCACTACCGTAGTATTGATAATTTTCTTTTTGTTCTTGATATCATCTGTTACTAAACCGAACCCCACCTCTAACCTAACCTAACCTAGTCTCATTTAACCTAACTTAACCGTTTCTGGCTGAAATATCGGTAGATTTATACGTTATAATAGGCGTTATAATGCACTCACTTTTTCTTTTCATCAACGTTCACACAAACACACACAAAGGCGTAACAGATAGGCGTACGTCCTGTTTCTATAAATACTATAGGCAGTACAATCCAGGCAGAGGGGAGTGAGACGCGTTCATTGACGCGTATACGTGATACAATAACTTATTCATGTGTTACAGGTTCAGACACCCCCGCCAGGCACGTCAGCGGGACAGCAAAGGTAGCATCATAATCACAGTCGCAATGAAACACTTGATGCTGAGTTACCCGTCGCTGTTCCCGGCAACCGTGCTTACTGCCTCACCACCCAACGCCCGGCGCCTCTGTCCCACCGCCTGTGTGTTGCGCCCAAGGAGGTTGTATAGGCTGTATGACCTCCTGTCCTTGGTTGCTCCTCGTCCAGCTGTCTTAAGGCGGGATTCCACCGGGGCAACACAAGGCAACATGCAGCATGCGATCTGCCAGGCTTTTAACACGTATGTGGAATGCAGCGTTCAACGAGGAGACTTGTTGGCTGCGACAAGGCGACTCTGTTTTATGTAGCATAGCCGCAAAGCCGCCCTCCGGGTGGACTTTTTGGCTAGCTCCTGCGGAGGCCCACCAAACACAAGACTCTCCAGATAGCCCCTTCTAACTTTCCTGAAATCATGGATCTAGAAATGTATGTATTAACGCCTTACCCATCACCACACACCCATTCACTCACCCATTACCCATCATCCCCCACCCATTCACTCACCCATTACCCATCACCACACACCCATTCACTCACCCATTACCCATCACCCCCCACCTATTCCCTCACCCATCACCCATCACCCCCAACCCATCACCCCCCACCCATTCACTCACCCATCACCCCACACCCATTACCCATCACCCCACCCATTCACTCACCCATTACCCATCACTCTACATCAAGGTTTCCTCAATTCTCGCAACCCACTTTTTTTTCCACAATTCTCGCTAATAGGCTACTTATAAAAATAAAAATAAAAAAAAAAAAACTGATCGGATCATCCCATTAGTGGGCTTAAAACCTTCCTCTGGTCGACCCGGTTCCAAAAATGTGCCGTATGATGGGATTGCGCCACGGGGGATGGAACCTAGAGCGGACACACACACAGACACACACACTTTCGCTTATATTATTATAGATGTATGCTACATGGCAATGCTTATGCTGAATAAGACAAAATAGTTTCCACCGATTGTACATACAACTAAAAAATAAAAAATAAAAATAAGTACGCAAATTTTCAAACACTACGTATAGACATAAACACATACATATACATACCTAAACCCACACGTACACGCACATGAAAGAAAACTCACATAAGCTCACACATTATACCCTTCCTGTGACAAGTAAGAAAGAATAACAAAATAAAAAAAAATACCGATAAAACTTTTTTTTCGTCATTTGAACAGCACAAAATAAATATCCGAGGCAAAAATAGTGTGGCAGCAATTTTATTCAACAGCAAAAGGCCACACCTAACGGGCTACACACCTGTCAGCGGCGAGAATGATTGATTACAGGTGTGTGTGTGTGTGTGTGTGTGTGTGTGTGTGTGTGTGTGTGTGTGTGTGTGTGTGTGTGTGTGTGTGTGTGTGTGTGTGTGTGTGTGTGTGTGTGTGTGTGTGTGTGTGTGTGTGTGCGCGTGTGCGTTTACTTGTGCGTGTGCGTGTGCGTGTGCGTGTGTGTGTGTCTGTGTGTTATTCACCCATGGTCTTGTCAACGCGAGTCGGACTCGCAATCGCCAGTTTCAAACTCTCGGTGCGAGCTTGGAGCTCATTATTACCGATCTTTGGGTAATGATGGGACCTCAGACGCCACACACACACCCTCCCCTTGCTCAAGGGGGACAGTAACCGCCCAAATTTGCTTGTGAAAAATCCTTGAGAGCAGTGAGGATTCGAACAGGCTACCACATAATGGCAGGCCAGAGCGATATCAACTTGACCATCGAGGAGGTGTGTGTGTGTGTGTGTGGTGTGTTACAGTTCCTCCATAGTGTAGCGGTTAGCACGCTCGGCTCACAACCGAGAAGTCCCGGGTTCAATCCC
>JACEEZ010023041.1:301577-319077 GCA_016584305.1 Chionoecetes opilio
TTTGAGGAGGCAGGCTTTTAGTGTGTGTGTGTGTGTGTGTGTGTGTGTGTGTGTGTGTGTGTGTGTGTGTGTGTGTGTGTGTGTGTGTGTGTGTGTGTGTGTGTGTGTGTGTGTGTGTGTGTGTGTGTGTGTGTGTGTGTGTGTGTGTGTGTGTGTGTGTGTGTGTGTGTGTGGTGTGTGTGTGTGTGTGTGTGTGGTGTTTGTCCTGTCTTCATATCTATTACTAACCAACACTGTAATGAAGTCAGGGATGTTCATTTATCATCTCTGCCTCTTAACTATGAAACTACTGAGTGATAAGTCCCTAGAAGCCGGCTTTGTGCCTCAGGCACTCAAAACTGGCATAATTACACCCGTATTCAAAGGGGGCAGCAAAGGCTTGGCGAAGAACTATATACCAGTAGTACTAACATCCTACTTAATCAAAATAATGGAAAGATCAATCCGATCCAAGCTGGTGAACTACATGGAAGACATTGGAGCATTTAATGAAGGTCAACATGGCTTCAGACAAGGCCGTTCCTGCCTCTCACAATTGCTGACTCATTACGAGATAGTTTTGCAGGACATTCAGGATGGTGACAATGTGGATGTCATATATCTCGACTTCGCCAAAGCATTTGATAAAGTCGACCACGGGATTCTTTCCCGCAAGATAAAAGAGCTCGGGATAAGTGGCAAGCTCGGAGAATGGCTACATAGCTTCCTTTCCGACAGAGAACAGCGAGTATTGGTCGAAGGGGAGCTATCAGATGCCAGCAATGTTGTCAGCGGTGTCCCTTAGGGCTCGGTCCTAGGCCCCCTACTCTTCCTCATTATGATAGGGGATATAGATCAAGATCTGGCACACTCAACCGCTACATCCTTTGCCGACGACACAAGATTAACAAAGAAAATTTGTGCACAACCAGAAACTCAGCTACTCCAAGGGCAGATAGGAATAATATGGTCCTAAATGGAGAAAAGTTTGAGTTGTTAAGGTATGGAAACAGAATTGATATCTAAACCTCAACAAAATACCATTGCGGCCAACAGGAAATAGTAGCCAAAGATGTGGTTAAAGATTTGGGTGTAAACATGAACAATGATGCTACCTTTTCTGACCACATCATATCAACAACAGCAAAAGCAAGGCAGCTATCAGGCTGGATCCTGAGGACCTTCCAAACCAGGAGTGAACAGTGTATGCTGACTCTTTGGAAGTCACTGGTGCTACCACACCTAGAATACTGCTGCCAGCTCTGGTCACCACATAAAATATCTGAAATTACTGCACTAGAAGCTCCCCAAAGAACTTTCACAAACAAGATCCACGGAGTTGAACACCTAAATTACTGGGAGAGACTCAGAACACTGCGCCTGTTTTCGCTTCAGAGACGCAGAGAAAGATACGTCGTCATTTATGTTTGGAAAATTTTGGAGAACAGGGTACCAAACACCAACGTGCAAGAAACAGTGCACCCCAGGAGAGGAAGGCTGTGCTACGTGTGCACCACACCAGGAGCATCTCATAGAGTTAGAACTCTAACACACCACAGCTTCACCTTCAGTGCTACAAGATTATTCAACTGCATCCCAACAAAACTAAGAAACATGCGGGGTGTCTCACCCGACACCTTCAAGAACAAATTGGATGCCTGGCTGGTCAACATACCAGACCAACCGCCAACACCAGGATACACCAGCTCCAACTCAAACAGTCTCCTGCACTGGATCAAAGAGGAGAGAGAGCTGCCTGGTTACAGTGGAGATCCATCTCAGCTGCGTCGATAACTGACGGAATTCTTCATAGGTATCAAAGGTAAGGTATCCTTTAACACACATTCTCATTTCTCATTTCATATATATTCACGCCTTCATTCATCACCAAGAAGTTCATTCCGTCCACATGCTTCAAGTTCCTTCATTAACTTGGAAGTCTTGTATAAATCTGCTCTTTCTCTTCTATCACACAACGCTGGTGACCTAAGTTTAAGTAGGCGTCCCCCCTTTGAGGAGGCAGGCTGCGGTGTGGTGGAGGGGAGGGGAAGGGGTGGCGTGTATTTTTCCTTGCCGTGCCAAGTTAACGTGTTGCCCATAATGAGACTCAATAACCTGTTGGCACGTGACTCTATATTTTTCCCTGCTTCTAAGTTGTAACTCCAGCAATAAGTCTTCGGCCACTCAACCATGGAAGAACAGTTGCTCCTAGCGGGACTTGAACTCGGGACCTTGTGCTCACCACTACCAGCTTCTAATCATCCGGCCACCGAATTAAAGATTACCGAAAGAGTTGCCCCCGGCGGGATTCGAACTCCCACTCCCATTCACTAACCATTCGGCCACCGCCTTCCCCATTTCCCTCTGGGTTAGTGTCTTCAGAGATTCAAAATGTATGTGTGTGTGTGTGTGTGTGTGTGTGTGTGGTGTGTGTGATTGTGTGTGTGTGTGTGTGTGTGTGTGTGTGTGTGTGTGTGTGTGTGTCGCAGTCTTCAGAGCGGCACAAATGGGCGAATGAGCCAGTTTCTCTGTCCTCGTGTTTATTCATTCAGTCCTTGGCCAGCCTCCAGAGGGAGAAATGATGATGATGATGATGATGCAATTATAAAGAAAGAAAAGTTTAATTAATTATCAGACAATAATGATGATGATGATGATGATTATAATAGTAATAATAATACCAATATTAATACAAATTATGATAATATTGATAATAATAATGATAATAACAATGATAGTAATTATACTGTGAATTTAAGCATTATTATTGTCATTATCATTACAACTATTACTACCACTACTACCATTACTTTAATTATATTACTACTACGACTATCACCACCACTACAACTACTTCTACAACTACTATTACTACTACCACTATTACAACTATAACTTCTATCATCACCAACATTACCACCACCACCATAACAAACATTAACACCACCACCACCCCCCCTAATCATTACCTTAATAACAACAACAACGACAAAAACAAAAACACAAATACGAAAACCTCTCAGTGAGCCTCTACAAAACCACGCAACACCACCACCACCACCACCACCACCATCACCACCACCACCACCATCATCACCACCACCACCACCATCACCAGCACCACCACCACCACCACCACCATCATCATCACCACCACCACCACCACCACCATCATCACCACCACCACACCACCACACCACCACCATCACCACCACCACCACCATCACCACCACCACCACCATCACCACCTATAGTCGGACTATAGGGCGCGCACTGTGTTTACATCAGACCAGATTGCTCCTGCATTTTTCCAAGAATACAGGAGTACTAAAACTTCTGCACATACTGGACTACACAAGCAAGTTACCTAAGGGTACAGTTGACAAGCTGGTGTAGCTGCTGATAAGCTGTGATTGTGGACTTAGCCAAAATAGCCAGGATAATTCTGAGTTTGAGGCCTACAACCCCCCCTCGACCTGTTGGGTAGCCGGTGCGCATGCGCAGTAGCTTTCTGACGTCACAAAACACGTCAAGAGATACGTCACACTTCCTGTACCACCATCCACTAGTTCCCCCATCTGTACCTAACCATGGATCCATTGGTAATCAAAACACTCCTGGAATCTCAAGAGAGAGCTTACAAAAATGCCACGGAGGTAATGGTGAAACAGATGAACGATAGAATCAACACCCTCGAGTCAACTGTTACAGGACTCACGACCAGTCTCGAATTTAGCCAGCGAGAAATTGACGAACTCAAATCTACCATTAGAAGCTATGCAAAGGAAAAACAAGACACGAGAGCTGTGCTAAATAAGTATACTGAACAAGTTGATTCATCACAGCAACAGATCCAAGTCCTGGAAGATCGTTGCAACTATCAAGAGGACTACAGCAGACGAAATAACATCCGGATCAGTGGCGTGGAGGAGAAGCGCGACGGTGAGACGTGGGAGCAGACAGCGGTGATGGTGTCTTCCCTGTTGGAGGACTCGATACAGCTGCCTGGCCTGGTGCTTGAGAGAGCCCATAGGGTAGGGTAGCGCCGGGATGACAGGCCTCGTCCCATCGTGGCGCGCTTCTCTCGCTACTGTGATCGCGAGGCAGTAATGAGGAGCGCAAGAAAGTTGAAAGGTACCAACATCTACATCAACGACGACTTGTGTGCTGCTTCACAAGCTGTCAAAAATGCTCAGATGCCACAACTGAAGCAGGCACGAGCTCAGGGGAAAATTGCCTACTTTAGGCATACCAAGCTTGTTATCAAAGAGAGGTTCAGCAATGAAAACACACAGGGAAGTGGCATCAGACGGGGATGGGAGACAGCGGCTGGGGGGTATGCTGGAAGGGTCCCTGGTATCGCTAGTGCTGGGAATGAAACGGAGACCGAACCTGCTGCTGCTGCTGCTGCTGCTGCTGCTTCAGAGGCGGGTGCTGGCGGTGGGGTGAGGATCACGCGATCAGCTGTGAGAGAGGAGACTCAGGTTGATGCGGCTCGCCCCGCCCCCCCAGCTGAACGGCACGCATCTCCCGACCCACGGCCCGGGCCTTCCTCTCCCCTCCCTCTGAGTCAACCCATGGATAGCAAGAAACTCCAACGTAAAAATGTGAAAAAGTAATAAGTAGTAAGTGAGACATACGCAATTATTAATTTTTTTTTTTTCTCTCTCCTTTGAGATGGCTGCCTGTGATGACTTTCCATTTTTTACAGTCAGCAATGATGAACTCAGCAGACTCAATAACAGTGACACAGTCATGATAAATTACCTTTCAACAGCCTTCCTTGATAAAATGGTTCTAAATTCACTAAACTTAGAACAGGATGACCGTGTGGATGCTAGTAGTGACCCACTAGCATTGCATAGCCTAACATATCCACTTTCCCAGTATATCTATCCTGATGGATTGAAAACACAACACAGTGATGACGCATTTTCAATTTTAAGCATGAATATTAGAAGTCTCCCAAGTAACCTGCAGATGTTTATTGACCAATGCTTGAATAATTGTAGTGTAAAGTTTGATGTTATGGGATTCTCTGAAACAAGACTGGATAATGATTTAGTTTCTTTGTATGATATGCCAGGATATAACTTGTGTGTTTTAAGGAAGGATGTTTCCCAGATAAACTAAAAACAGCAAAAGTAATTCCCATCCATAAATCAGGCGATAAAGGAGATGAAAACAATTATCGACCAATATCTATTTTACCATCAATAAGTAAATTGTTTGAAAAATCTATTGTAAAAAGATTTAGTGGATTTTTGGAAAATTTTAAATTGTTATCTGAATATCAGTTTGGCTTTCGCAAAAACAAATCAACGGAAAAAGCAATAGCAAAGTTTACAAGTGAAGTGTATAACTGTCTGGAAAGGAAATTTCATGTTGTAGGAATATTTCTAGACTTGTCTAAAGCTTTCGACTCACTTAATCATAAAATATTATTAGATAAACTTGAAAATTTGGGAATAAGAGGTGTACCACTTAAACTATTCACTAGCTACTTGACAGACAGGAAACAAGCAGTGTTTTGTAACAACAATATATCCACGCTGAAAAGTACCAATAGGGGAGTGCCTCAGGGATCAATTTTGGGGCCTTTACTATTCTTGGTATATATTAATGATATTTTGTAATGCCAGTTATAACTTCAGCTATGTTATCTTTGCAGACGACACAAATCTTCTCTTAAAAGATAGGGCATTAGATCAGTTACATGTTAAAGTTAATAGTGAACTAGAGAATATATCGAAATGGGTTTTAGCTAATAAACTATCTGTAAACATAAGAAAAACTAATTATATACTCTTTCAAAATCGTTCTGTTGCTAATATTTTAGGCTCAGTTTACCTTGGAGAAAATGAAATTCAGAGAGTCACTTACATTAGATTTCTGGGTGTTATTATTGACGAAAATTTAAATTGGAAAAAACATATACAATCTGTAAATTTTTTGAACTTATCAAAAATGTGTGGAATTTTATACAGAATTAGGCACAACTTAACGACTGAAGCTTTGCGAAGCATATACTATTCTTTATGTTATCCATATATAATTTACTGTTTGTCTGTCTGGGGATGTACTTGGCCTTCCACTGTAAAAGATGTTTTCATTGCACAAAAGAAAAATAATAAGAACAATTACCTTTAAAGGCAAGTATGATCATACAGATTTATTATTTAATGATTTAGGGTTACTGAAATTTGAGTTTTTTTAAAAAATATTTTCTTGTACTTACAATTTACAATGGTATAAATGATAGAAGTGATAGTAATAAATTATTTAAAGTTCTTCACCACAGTCAAGGTACGCGGGGAAACCATATTGACCTGATATGTCCACAACCACGAACAACATTATATAAACATTCACTGCACTGTGTTGGTCCTAATTGTTGGAACAATTTACCAAACAATTTGAAAAGTATTAACAATTTTAATACATTTAAAAATAGACTTAAGATTTACTTTTTCCATCAACAGAATCAAAACATTAGGGATTAATATGAATATTCTTCATATCATTAGTATTTTCAGTAGCAAAATTAGTGTTTAATTGTATCAATCAACTTGGGTACTTGTTATGGTAGTTAACATTTTTTTTATTTGTAAATATATTTTATTATTGCCGCCCTTCATATATTTATAATATTTTGTACACTGTTCCTGTCCGCCAGGGAGCTGTTGCTCGGCGGACTAATGCCTAAGATCACATTTGTATATAATTATATAATATATGTACTTCTAAAGATATGGCAATAAACTAAACTAAACTAAACCACCACCACCATCATCACCACCACCACCACCACCACCACCACCATCACCACCATCACCACCACCACCACCAAGAACTCAAACACGCAACACTTGATCTGACTCCTGACGTGCTGTGACCCTCCCTTGACATGCCTGACACTATGACATGCAGTGACACGTGTGGGGGAGGAGGGGATGAGAGACATGTTGGGGACAGGTGTGGCAGGGGGGCATGGTATGTATGTATGTGTGTGTACCTGTGGAGGCTGGTGTGTGGCGGGGTGGGTGAGCGTGGCACCACCGGCACCACCATCACCACCTGCTTCTGGCTCCTGTCCCGCCTGGCTCCCGCACCCGCACAGCCAGCCACCAGCCGAGTGACCCGACCACCGCTGCTAATGGGGCTCGCACTGCCCGACCACCAGCTGCGAACACTGGGCCACTACCCACTACCTGTGACATCAAGGCCGACCACACCAGGCCAAAGAGGTCCTCTTGCTCTCCGACTACCTGATCTGCGTGATGCTACGGTGAGGCGACATCCAGGTGCCAGTCTCGTCTTCTCTCTCTCTCTTCTCTCTCTCCTCCTTTCTCTCTCCTCTCTCTCTCTCTCTCTCTCTCTCTCTCTCTCTCTCTCTCTCTCTCTCTCTCTCTCTCTCTCTCTCTCTCTCTCTCTCTCTCTCTGACCTACCAAGGGTAGGTCATGTCTCACCAATTTATTGAGTTTTTATAGGAAAGTTTGTGAGACGGCAGATAATGATAAGGATTATGATATAATATATCTGGACTTTAGTAAGGCATTTGACAAAGTACCACACGAGCGGCTCTTAAATAAGGTTAGGGCTCATGGAATAGATGGGAAGATTCTTCATTGGATCAGAGCTTGGCTAAGTAATAGGCTACAAAGGGTTACAATTAATGGTTCTAAATCTGAATGGGGACTGGTGACAAGTGGAGTTCCACAAGGGTCCGTTTTGGGTCCATTACTATTATTGATTTACATCAACGACTTGGATAGTGGGATTAGCAGTGATGTCAGCAAGTTTGCTGATGATACTAAGTTAGGTAGGATTATTGGATCACAGTCCGATGTAAACATATTGCAGGGAGACTTAGATAAACTTAACGAGTGGGCAGTCAGATGGCAGATGGAATTTAATATTGATAAATGCAGCGTTATGAATGTTGGTAAAAAAAACCCTGGTAATAGATACACCATAAGCAATGTATCGCTGAAAAGATCAGAAGGTGAAAAGATCTTAAGAGTGAGGGTGAGCCCAGAACTCCGACCTAGGGAAACAATGTATTGAGGCCAGAAATAGAGCTAATAGAGTATTAGGATTCATTACCAGAAGTGTTAAAAGTAGAAGTGCGGAAGTTATTCTAAAGCTTTATCTGGCTCTAGTCAGGCCTCACCTAGACTATGCGGTTCAGTTTTGGTCTCTTTATTACAGGATGGATATAACCTTGCTAGAAACAGTGCAGAGAAGGATGACCAAAATGATACAAGGGATGCGTAACTTTAGTTATGAGAGGAGATTGAAGTTATTAAAATTACACTCACTCGAGAGACGCAGAGTAAGGAGCGATCGAATAGAAGTTTTTAAGTCGATAAAGGGATTTAATAAAGGAGAGGTAGGAAAAGTTCTTACGGCTTTTAACCAGTGTAGAACAAGAAGTAACGGATTCAAGCTGGAAAAGCGTAGATTTAGAAAGGAAATAGGGAAAAACTAGTTCACAAATAGGGTGGTGAATGAATGGAATGGTCTAAAGTAGACAGGTAGTTAGTGCGGAGTCATTAGGGAGCTTTAAAGAGGAGCTGGATAGGTTCATGGATGGGGATGAAAGGTGGATGTAGGTAGTGTTAGGTGACAGGAACTACCACGTGTAGGCCTCGCGGCCTTTCTTTAGTTTTCCTTATTTTCTTATGTTCCCCTTTTCTCTCTCTCTCTCTCTCTCTCCTCTTTCTCTCTCTCTCTCTCCTCTCTCTCTCTCTTTTCTCTCTCCTCTTCTCTCTCTCTCTCTCTCTCTCTCCTCTCTCTCTCTCTCTCTAAACGAAAACAAATTTGTTTATGTTGTTTTCGTTGCCATATGATGACGCACACGTACAGGGATCACCAGCGAGCCAAGTCTCACCTTGCCTCTACGTGACTTTTTACTCCAGGCAGCTTTACAGCCCCGGGAGAATCTTCCACGAGACGCTCCGGTCGATCAAATTGCTCTTCAATAAGACAACCATGAATGGACAATAGTTCTGCAGTGTCCCAAAAACACCGGTGCTTTGTTATATCGAGTGTGTGATAGTCCTCGAGTATCGATTATGAAGTGTGGTGAGTCGCAACTTTTTTCTTCAGGAAGTATTATTGTTCAGGACTGGATCAGATATTGTTGTGCGGGTATTGCATTTCCGAGCCAGTGAATGAGCAAGCCAACTTTTATTGACCGATACGACATCTATCCTCAGTGACATGGATAGACCGGCACGGCAACCCAACTTGTTTTACTTATATTACTATATAACCTTTCTTGTGTAAATGACCAGCGCATCACGGAAAATCTGATGTTATTTTTTTTCTCATTTATATAGAGTAACCAATATGTTAAAATATAAAAAGCTGTAAAATACTTCTCAAAACTAAGGTGGAACGGACAAGGCTGGAGGCAGGCGTACTAAAGAATGCGACGCCTGATTAGAGGCAAGGAAGGTAGAGTAAATAAGGAAAAATGCACCAAACCCGCTGTCTCTTTAAAATATCTATTCGTTGTAAAGAACTTCACGTCCTGTGCTGCTTGCCAGAATCATGTCAAATTTACTCTTTCACATCACAATCTCACCAACAATTTTAAAGACATTCAGTATGTAACAGACAATTGCCTCGAGTTTTTCTTCTCGTTTTTTGTCCTTCACCCTTGGACATTTCCCGATCACGTGGTTTCAGAATGATGATAGTAAACAAAACTCACGATCAATAAGGCATTATGCACGGACACGGAGACCTATTTGTCGTCTTTCCTAGTGATCCCCACTCAGGCCTCCTCAACCCTAAGTAAGGACACGGCTCACACAGGCACAAGAGAACAGGAGGAAACATATATGTCTTGCAAGGAGCGACACACGCCCGGCAAACCTGTCACACACTGGTGCGTCATCGCAGAGTTGTACCTTCGGCACGCGGCAAGAGGAGAGACAGTAATACACGGTGCATTTTTCTCTATAATTATCAAGCAAAAATAATACAAGAAAATGCCTGAAATCACATTCAGCTAATAAATAAAAGTCACACACAGGACACTCCCACGCACGATGACCAGCGACGGTGACTAGACGTGGCGATTGAAAAGTTTCCACTCACTATTCACCACTAGGTAGTAGGTAGGGATGGGGTGGGTTGAAATGCTTTGCCTGAATACATAAAGTATGACAGCAAGCACCTAAAGGAAAGGTAAAACCCAGCAAAAAGAATATGTACAAATGGTCCTATTTATCCTTAGCACAAAGCTACCCTCTGAATTTAATTCACTTTTACTGAAGCTTGACAAAACCCCGATCGAAAAAAATCGAAAATAATTATACGTTTTTTCTTTCTTCTCCAGGCCCGGTATTTATAATAAGGCTACGGGATTCCCATAAGGTTCGACATAACATAAAGTTGCCCATAAGATCTCCATAGCTATGGAGCAAATTTCCGCCATAGCTATGGGTCTAGCAGTTCCTGCTGACATAAATTCGCGCTAAACGTAGCTTTAACATTACCCTAAAATGTCTCTTAGATCATGAAATAACTCTTGAAATCAGTAAAATATGAGCAGTAAATTATGTGAGAACCTTACGAACTGAAAATAAAGCAATTTTAAGGGATTAATTCATATATACGTGTAAATAACATCCCGTAGAAAAGTTTTACGCGGGGAACGATGTAAACACTTGTCTCTCTCCTCCCTATAAATAATATGTTATATCTCCACAAGTAATGGTAGAAGGGTGACGGAAGGAAACACAACAGGTAAACCACGTAGTACAGAAGGGGAAAGGGGCAAAAGCCAGGGAGGGAGTGATGACCAGACAGATACGGCAATATACGTAGCTAGGTAGATATACTGCCGTATCTGTAGCTACGTATAATGCCGTATCTCTGCCTGATCATCACTTTCTCCCTGGCTATTGTTTCTTTCTCCTCCTTTACTACATGGTTTAACTTGTGTGTATCCTTCCGTCACCCTTCCGCCATTACATTTGTAAATATGATGTTATTTGGTAAATTTCTAGCGTTTGTCCATACTCTCCCCCTTGCCCCAAACAAGCTTGGGGACCTGTGGGAATGCGGGGTTTGAGGGTGGGGACTAAATAATGCGTCGAAAACACGTATTTTTAGAGTTGTGTAGGAGTTAAAATTACCTATATCTAGGGTACTTTTCCCTAGATGTGGGAAATTTACCTAACCTTCAAGCTCCGAGATTACAAGGCCCCCCTCGTAATCTAACCTAACCTAAGCAAATTAAACCTAACCTCCTAGCGAGGGGCTCTGCCCCCCTTGACCCCCGATAATCTATCCTAATTTAGCGATAATCACCCGATAATCTAACCTAACCTAATGGGGCCCCTCGACACCCCCGATAACCTAATTTTGTTTTATCTTACTTCTTAATGGGAGGGGTGGGGGAGGGTGGGGTGGACTCGATACTCCGGTCATTCTGTTTGTGAGGATCGTCAGCAGGTCCACACGTTTCTTGACTGAAGAAATTAAGTCAATTTTCCCTAGATCTAGGGAATTTTTACGCCACTACCTAACTCAATAACTATGTGGTTGCAACGCACATTTTGTACCCCAGCCAAATATCCCGCATACCCCCCAAGGTGCCCAAACTTGTTTTGGGGGAGAGGGGGGAGTATGGGCAAACACTACAATAATACCTGTTATTTATAGGGAGGAGAAAGACAAGTGTTTACGTGCGTCTCACTCTTCTTCCTCTTGTGACCTGCATCGCCTCTGCTTTTCTTCCCTTGCCGCGGACACTTTCCAATGAGGATTTGGCTTTAGTTAGATGGTTAAAACGTGGAGTTAGGTTAGGTTAGTGAATCTAAAGGTGGAGTTAGGTTAGTGAATATAAAGGTGAGGTTACGTTACATTAGGTTAGGTTAGTGAATCTAAAGGTGGGGCTAGGTTAGTTAATTTCATGTCATATACGCTTCTTACTAAAAACATTTGATATCTCCAAAAGTAATGATTTGCGACAGAAACTCATTGAGAGTTTCTTAGAATCCATTAAGGTAACCAGAAAACACACTCCCAATTGTGTAGGGGATTAATTCTGGTCCTAGTGTAAAAAATTAACCTTGTTTCCAAGTATTACATTTTTGTTTTTCCGGAAGTAGTATCTCCACTACGTGCTGAAGCTGAAATGATAGCCCTCCAGAAGGTAGATATGACTGCGTAGGTAAAACAAATCTTTACCTTCATTTCTGCCAAAAACAATAGCTAAATTTATTATAAACATATCAATACTAAATAGAAAATAATAATGCCTTCGAAAAATGTTGTCAAATAAACAATGAAAACCTTTTATTCATCCTTTTCATCTATTAGTAGAAGTGGAACTGTCGTCGAAAATTTCCGTCGGCGAGAATTCTCGGTTGTTGTCTCGCACAGAATTTGGGTACACGAGAGTATTACCATGGACGGCCTTGAGCAAGCATTTTCCCTGTCCACTCCAGCTGCTCCATGGTCATCACTGCAGCAGCTGCACTGCTCAGTGCCTGCTGCATCTTGCCAGTGGCGAGGAAACAATCATAATGTTATTATAATTTTCATTCCCGCTGTCAGTGTATGGTTCCTTTTTTATTTACTCTGGAGGAATGCATTCACGAGAGTGACATACATAATTCCCTCATGGTTCAGCCGATACCTCTTGACAAGTTCTTCGTCATTCAATTAGCCGAGAACGTCTCTTCTGGCACGAAAATGCCTTGTTTGGCGCTGGCGGAAGAGTTGTTTTGCTGCCATGTTGACGGCTTATGTCAACATAAGGATCCTTATGGGACCTCCGGACATCCCATAGCGCTTATGGGCAACTTTATGGGAAAACACGAGCACTTATGGAATTTTCGGTGACGTATGGCGAACTTCGCCATTTTGTCTGCTTATGGGAAACCCATAAGCTATTATAAATACGGGCCCAGTTCTTGTAACTCACGAACCATAAACCGGAAGAGAATGAATAAGACACCAAAATGCTGCTCTTATCCTGATGACTCCAAAAACTGTCTTAAAATGACATGCTAGGGATAAAAGGCTGTAAACTAAGGTCGGAACTGAGCTAGCCGACCGAACGAACAATTAAAATCTACACAGTGGACTCGCCAGCTTTCAGTGCAAGCAACGATCTTCGTATATGTGAAAGAATAAGATAAAATTAGTAACAAAAGATTATATTCTTTGGGGAGGCGGTGGCCGAGTGGTTAGCGTCTTGGAGTGCTCAACTCAATGTCCCGAGTTCGAATCCTGCCGGGGGCAACTCTTTCAAGCGCTTGCTAGGGGAGCAGAAGATCCTGAGTTCAAGTCTCACCAAGGAGCAACTGTCAAATACATCGTCGAGTGGCCGAAGCAACCCATATGCAGCGTATACCTGTCTGCCGATTGCAAGTGTGACGGGGGACTCTAGGGGTTGCATGCGCCTAAACTGAAGAACCGAACATCACAGAAAATGGGATCTTCACCTGAGACCACAGGTGTCACTATAAAAAATCCAGCCTGCGCCACCAACGGGCAAGATCGACCAACATCAAGACTTCATATGCCTAGAGGCGCTATAGGCTACAACGTAAAAAAATTAAATAAAATATTTAAAACGTTCAAGATGTAGGGATTAAAAAATGTCAGAAACAAGAATTGGGATGGATGAAATATATAAATCCCATTCCTGCATTCCACCACTGACTGAAGCATGAGAACTGTTACTGGAATGAGGGAATGGGTGATATAGATTTCATCCATCCTTGATTTTGCTGACGTCCTTTTTAATATCCCTACATCTTGAACATCTGAGAATTAAACATTTTGTCACTAGCATGATATTGTTATCCATAAATTATTTGTTCACACCTTGTAGCTACACCATAACTACTGTATGAATGAAGGACAACCAAGAGAGGAGTACTTTGGGATGTAAGCTCTAACTCTAAACAACACCCGGAATGACCTGTAACCTCCAGTGATATGGTTCCCTCATCATGCCTCTCTCTCTCTCTCTCTCTCTCTCTCTCTCTCTCTCTCTCTCTCTCTCTCTCTCTCTCTCTCTCTCTCTCTCTCTCTCTCTCTCTCTCTCTCTCTCTCTCTCTCTCTCTCTCTCTCTCTCTCTTTTTTTTCTCAGCAAATAATCTAATAAGGTCGACAAGTATGTACCGTTGGGTAAATAACACGAATAAATAATGTTAGCGAGACAATTATCGCCCTTGTCTATATGGTATTTAGGCGTGACGGGATCCCACACGCGTCTGTCTGCAGGTAAGGTTGGTAGCGCTCCCTCCCTCCCTCCCTCCCCTTCCACCTTCCCTCCCTCCCTCCCCTTCCACCTTCCCTCCCTCCCTCCCTCCCTTCTTCCCCACCTCCCCCTCCATTTCTCCCTCCGCTCTCCCTCCCTCCCTCTCTTCTCCTTTCCCCACCTGTCCCTCCAGTCCCCCACTTCCCTCCCTCCCTCCCTCCATTCCTCCCAAGCCGCCACCTTTCTCTCCACTCTTCCACTTTCCTCCCTTCCATCACCCTTCCCTGCCCTTAATTCATCCTACGCACCTTCACCTTCTCATGATCTCATTCAATCAATCATTTCAAGCGATACAAATAATAAAGCAAGTAAACAAAAACATTATAAGAGAAAGGAAAGACAAATGTGAGTAAAGTGAAGACATACAAAGGGGGAAATTATTTGAGAGGAAATATAAAGAAAATATATTGTTAACATAAAAAATAAATCACGAAAATGAAGGCAATAGGGAAAAAAACGAAAGACAGGAGAATAATATGGAGAAAAGATATGATAAAAGTGAAAAAACAAAACTATATAGGGCACGAAAGTGAAAATATACCCAACAATTGTATATATTTTCCTGTATAAAGTTATGGAAAATTCTGAATAACTCGTCCTTCTGGCTTTGATTGAAATAAACAAACTCACTGACAACATCCTCGGTCTCTAACACACACACACACACACACACACACATACACACACACATTTTCAAGCCGTAATGGTGCTGTGACGCTCATTCACAAAAGCCACAATGATCACCTCGCATCGGGCGCCACACCTGCACCGCCTAACCCAAAGTGACGCGCAGGCATCCAACACTCACCCCGAGGCCTGCTGACGGAGGGACGCGCGGGGCAACGACGAGAAACGCAAATATTTCACCAGCACAAAACACACGACACGACACCATCACACACGCGTCTGTCTGTAGGTAAGGTTGGTAGCGCTCCCTCCCTGCCCCTCCACCTGTCCCTCCATTTCCCTCCCTCCCTTCTCTACGTACATTCATCTAACACGACTTCCTACTGTGCATTGTGCAATATCTCTCTCTCTCTCTCTCTCTCTCTCTCTCTCTCTCTCTCTCTCTCTCTCTCTCTCTCTCTCTCTCTCTCTCTCTCTCTCTCTCTCTCTCTCTCTCTCTCTCTCTCTCTCTCTCTCTCTCTCTCTCTCTCTCTCTCTCTCCCAACATACTTCACCCTCACCATCGACTATAACTCCATTATGCCTCTTATATATAAATAAACACTATATAACATAGTCTTACCTTACGTAATCACGGACATCACTGCCAGTTCACCCTCGTCACAACAGATGGTCCAGATAATAACGATAAGGCACACACACACACACACGTCTAACACACACACTCGCCCTGCTGGAAGCCAAGTGAGGTGGCGGGCGACAGGGGGCTTCACTGCCGCTTCAGTCGTGGTGGTTCGAGCAGCCGGGGCAGTGCGCGAAGCACATGCGATGGCGACTCAGTGCAAGAAGGTATCATAAAAGTACGACAGCATGACAGTATGCAGCATGAGAGTACATCAGCTCAGTCACATTCAGATCCCATCATTAGTATACAAGTTTAGATTAATGGAAGAATAGGTGAACGTAATACAATCTAGTGATTCGAAGCTTACTTCGCCGTGACGTAAGAGAAGGATGCCTGAGGTACGACAATGCTCAAATTACTCGTATATAACCCTTGAAGTGCATAGCAACATCATATTAAAGTCTTGCAATAATTACCAACAGTTTGCATTTACGTAACGTGTGACAATAATTCTGTGCATCACCTCGCCACGCCGCTCTCTGGGTGATTGTGAGTGTGCGAAACCGCCAACTCTCAGTCTTCTGGCGGCAGCCGAGAACCACCGCGAGCTCAGGGTGGGTTTTAGGCTTGATTAATCAAGGATATGAATCAATAAGGTTATCGATTACTATTACAAGTTTATCTCTTTGTCGCATATATTTACGTCTCAACATTCGTGACGTAGGTGCAAGCAGCCTGTTTGGGCATGACGGGATCCCACACGCGTCTGCCTGTAGGTAAGGTTGGTAGCGCTCCCTCCCTCCCTCCCTCCATCCATCCATACCTCCTTCCCCTTCTGCCACTCCACCTCTCCCTCCACTCTCCTATCTCCCTCCTTCCCGTCACTCCTTCCCTCCATCTGCCCCTCCGCCTGTCCCTCCACTCCCTCACTTCCCTCCCTTCCGTCACTCCTTCCTCCTCTGCGTCGGTTCATCCAACACGACTTCCTACTCTGTAATCTTTCTCTCCGACACTTCTCTCGCTCTTCCTTTATCCACACACACACACACACACGCACACACATTCACACATACACACAAATGTATACAAATAAGTGATTCACCATTAATGACAAATAATTAAACAGTTCACCAGAATAAATAAAGCGGATAAATAAATTTGGTAACTTTCATTTTGTGGTATAAATTAGAAATATAAGACAGGAGAGAAAATGTGGAGGCAAACTGCATGATGGAGAGAAGGGAGAAGAGATGAGGAAGCAAGGTGAAGGGAAGGGAATAAGGAGCACGGCAAGGAAGGGAGGGAAGGGAGGGAGGAAAATTGTGGAGGTTAAGAATAAAAACTAAGTGGTAAAAGTAAATGATGGTGGGGCGAATGAGTAGTAGGGCGAATGAAAGTAGGGAAGGAATGAAAATAAGTGAGGAAGTACAGGCGGAAGGAAAGTAAGCGAGAGGATAAAGGAGAGACGAGAAAGAAAAGAAGGTGAGGGAGGGAGGTAAAGAGAGATCTTACTTCGACGACACCTTCACGTTACCTCCAAGTGATGGGTGTTACGACAAAACAGTGAGAGAACAAATCGTCGCTCTCTCTCTCTCTCTCTCTCTCTCTCTCTCTCTCTCTCTCTCTCTCTCTCTCTCTCTCTCTCTCTCTCTCTCTCTCTCTCTCTCTCTCTCTCTCTCTCTCTCTCTCTCTTAAAAAAATAATAACACTTCGGCAATATTACAAAAAAAATAAGAATACAACAATTAAAGAGTAGGTACTGAAAACACAGGAGCGAGAAAAGGCAGGAAGACTGTCAAATGATCTGTCACATCTTCCCGAACACAGAAATAAAATAGTTGAAATGACACATCCCGCCCCTCTTATTCAGCGGGAGGAGGCAAACAGGAGCACCAGACAGATCACAACACTCACGGCCCAGCAGCGGGAGAGGAAGGTCCTCCATACCGACCTCTCCAAGGCAGCACCGAGA
>JACEEZ010023041.1:324077-326577 GCA_016584305.1 Chionoecetes opilio
TGCACGGGGAAGACTTGATGAATACGGCGACAGGAACACACGAGTTTATCTCAGGCCCTGTATACTGCTACTAGGACTAGGTAAATACACACACACACACAAACACACACACACAACACACACACACACACACCACACACACACACACACACACACACACACGCACACACATACACACACACACACATACACACACACGTGTGTGTGTGTGTGTATCCCTTATATATAAAATACATTTTTATCTGTAAAATGCGTTAGAAATCACATCCGAACACGCTCCAGGGAGCACGGCCCGATTTCGTAATATCTATATCCAACTGCGAATTATTCGCGAATATTGCGAAATATTCGTGGAAAAATGTTTTTCGTGTCAACTTTTCGCTTCTTTGGCTTCATTGATCTTTGCAAAGGATGAATGCAGTCAATTTGGCTCAACAAGTTCTACGCTGCTAGGCCCAAAGTAACTAATATATTGGTAATGTATAAGTATTACACATAACACGCATGGCATAGAGTGGCAAGATTTTATTTTTTTCAACCTTGCTGCGGAGAATGATCGCTGCAAACATTGATAGCTGTCAACACTGTGTGAACCTCTCGGTTTCGCAATGTTTGAAAATCTTTGTCACACAATAACTATTAAAATACTACACTGCAATGTAGTATTCACTATCATGCAAGATTTCAATCAGTTCATTCAATCATATCAATCGTTGTATTTTCATCATCTCATTCAATCACTTTGATAATCTCATTCAATTGTCTCCATCAAATAATTATTTTTTATCATAAATTATATGCCGCACAAGGGCATTCACGTGGTGTTCTTTCGTGCGGGCGGGAGGGCGGCGGGGGATGGGGCGGGGCTTGGTGGGCGGGGTCCTCCTTCACACTGCCACCAAAAGCTTGCACTTACTGTGAGTGAGGTGGCAGCCATTGCACGGTGCAACACACCACCTGCAGCTGTATTTATATAATTTGCTGAGCTCCACTCGCTTCCCTCTTACTTCACATTACGTTTTTAGTTTCATAGAAAAATCAAATTAATCGCGTATCAGTATTTCTTTTTTCCGGCCGACATGATAGTCTAGTCACGTGTATGTATGTATATGTATATATATGTATATATATATATATATATATATATATATATATATATATATATATATATATATAATATATATATATATATATATATATATATATATTATATATATATATATAATATATATATATTATATTATATATATAGTATATATATATATATATATATATATAAACATATATATATATATACATATATATATATATATATATATATATATATATATATATATATATATATATATCATTAGGGGCATACGCCGGAGGGCGCGTCGCCTCGCCCACCCTACGACGCTACTCCAGGGGGTCACCACGCGCGAGTCCCCATGCAGGCTCCTTTCCTATACCAATCAGCTCTCGACAAGAAACATCAACTTGCCCCAGCCACGAGCCTTGTGGGCGCCCCCTCGGCCTCCTCCACGCCGGAGTGTCTCTTACAGAAAAACCGATGGAAGGATCGGTTTTTCAGGGTAGCGTGCCACATGCCCATATAGCCGAAGTTGGCGCTGACGGACTATGCAGGTAATAGGCCTCGATTCAGTCTCACGGTGCAATCGCTGATTTGACACGTAATCATCCCAACGATACCTCATGATTTTGCGAAGACACTTATTACCAAAGGCATCGATTCGTATCTTCAAGTCGCTATTAAGTGTCCATGTCTCAAAACCATAGAGTAAGACAGGGATCGCAAGCGACTTGAAGATCCGGATCGTTGTCCTCCTGCACAGGTACGGACAACGCCAAATACTCCTGTTGAACGAGTCCATAACACCGTGGGCTATGCCAATCCGCCGTAAGACTTCTTGACGTGACCCACCGTCATTATGTACTACGCTACCAAGGTATGTAAAACCTTTCAAGATCTGAATGTCCTCGCCGCACGCATGAACAGACTGTACTGTTTCATCTAGTAAGCCTCCAAACACACGGACCTTGGTCTTCAGCCAGAAGACCTCAAGTCCCAAGGGCTTTGCCTCCTGGTGCAGCGCCTAGAGAGCCATCACCAGGACCTCCAGCGACTCAGCAAAGATTACTGCATCATCGGCAAAAACAAGATCAGTGATCTTGGTGTTGCCGAGGGATGCTCCACAATCACTTTGATCTACAACTTTGCCCAGTACCCAGTCCATACAAGTGTTGAAAAGAGATGGGGCAAGGACGCACCCTTGCCTCACTCCTGTAGTAACAGGAAAGAAGCAGGATACACCTCTCCCACACTTCACAGCACTCTCAGTCCCAGAATACAGACCGGTTATCAAACCAATAGTTCTTGCAGGAATCCCGTGAAGTTGCAAAAGATCCCAGAGTGACTCACGATGCACTGAGTCAAACGCCTTCTTGAGATCAACATAAGCTGCAAGCATCCCCTGTCGAAACTCACGTCGGCGTTCCA
>JACEEZ010023041.1:334077-339077 GCA_016584305.1 Chionoecetes opilio
AAGTAATAAGAAAGCGTGGAATGGAAGGGAGGGAAGATAATTTCGTGATGTGGATAGAAGGTGTGTGTGGACGGACAGATGGACAGACAGGGACGGAAAGATGGATGGACAGACGGACGGACAGACGGAGAGGGGACTAATTAGGGACAGGGTGGACGGACGAAAATGAAACTGGAAGAGGAAGGACAAAACCAATATTGATGAGAGGGAAAGAATGGATTAGTGTGAGTTTTGGGGGAAGAGAGAGAGAGAGAGAGAGAGAGAGAGAGAGAGAGAGAGAGAGAGAAGAGAGAGAGAGAGAGAGAGAGAGAGAGGAGAGAGAGAGAGAGAGAGAGAGAGAGTCACTTTGCGTTGTGATGAAAGGGAGGAAGAGAGGAAAGGAAGGATATAAGGAAAGTTAAGAAAAAAGGAAAGGGAGGAAGACAGGAAAAGGAGGAAAATAGGAAAGGAGAGGGAGAAAGGAAAGAAGAAGGAAAGGGGAGGAAGAAGGGAAAGAAAAGGGAGGAAGAAGGGAAAGAAAAGGGAGAAAGAAGGAAGAAGGTAGGAAGAAAGGAAATAAAGAAAAAAAAAAGAGGAAGAAAAGGCAAGGGAATAAAAAGGAAAGGGAAGAAGATAGCTAAGAAAGGAAGAAAGGAAAGGGAGGAAAACATGAAAGGAAGGAAGACAAGGAAGAAAGGAAAGGAAGAAAGATAGAAAAATGAGGAAGAAAGGAAAGGGAGGCTACTTCGATGTGAGGGGGGAGGTGGGGAAGCGAATGAGCAAGTAACTACAAACACGTGAGACTGATGAAGGAGGAAAAGAAGGAGGAAGAGGAAGAAGGAGGAGGAGAGGAGGAGGAGGAGGAGGAGGAAAGGAGGAGGAGGAGGAGGAGGAGGAGAGGAGGAGGAGAGATAAAACGTCGAAGAAACGCAACGATAGGAAAGGGACCTGCCTGTATGACTTTGCAGTCAGTGGTGAATTAGGAGGAGTCGGTAGATTGTGTTTTGTATTATAAGAGTGCTGAATGTATTAGTGGTTGGTGTGACAAGGGTTTGGTGCTGGGTAGTGGTGGTGGTGGTGGTGGTGGTGTGGTGGTGAGGGTGGTGGGGTGGTTGGTGGTGGTGGTGTGTGGTGGGGGTGGTGGTGGTGGTGGTGGTGTGGTGGTGGTGGTGGGGTGGGGGTGGGGGTGGTGGTGGTGGTGGTGGTGGTGGTGGTGGGGGTGGGGTGGGGGTGGTGGTGGTGTGTGGTGGTGGTGGGTGGTGGTGGTGGTGGTGGTGGTGGTGGTGGTGGGTGGTGGTGGGGTGGTGGGGGGTGGTGGTGGTGGTGTGGTGGTGGTGGTGGTGGTGGTGGTGTGGTGGGGGTGGTGGTGGTAGTTGTGGTGGTGGGGTGTGGGGTGGGTGGTGGTGGGGGGTGGTGGTGGTGGTGGGTGGTGGTGGTGGTGGTGGTGGAGGAGGATGAGAAAAGAGTGACAAGAAACCAAAGGAATTAATAAGAAGGAGAAGAACTAATGGAAACAAGACGCGAGGAAGAATACAAAATAATACAAAGGAAGAACAGACTGCAACAGCCATACTGGGCCAAACGAGGCTGCCTGTGTGACTTCTTTCTACCACTGTATTTAAAGAGGAGAAGGAGTTAAGGAAGAGGAGAAGGACGAGGAGGAGGAGGAAGAGTAGTGGTAGTGTAGTGGTAGTGGTAGTGGTGGTGGTGGTGGTGGTGGTGGTGGTGGTGGTGGTGGTGGTGGTGGTGGGGGTGGTGGTGGGGGTGGGTGGTGGTGGTGGTGGTGGTGGTGGTGGTGGTGGTGGGGGTGGGGGTGGGGGTGGTGGTGGTGGTGGGGGTGGTGGTGGTGGTGGTGGTGGTGGTGGTGGTGGTGAGGGTGGTGGTGGTGGTGGTGGTGGTGGTGGGGGTGGTGGGGGTAGTTGTGGTGGTGGGGGTGGTGGGGGTGGTGGTGGTGGTGGAGGAAGAGGAGGAAGAAGAGAAGGAGAGAGAGTAAGGGGTCAGTGAGAGGGGACCCAATACCTCGGTGTCCTGCCAGGGGTGGACGCGGGACACGGGCTGGGAATGAGCGCCCCCTCCTCTTCCTCCTCCTCCTCTTCCTATCCTATCCTCTCCCTTCCTAGCCTTCTACTTCCTATCCTTTCTCTCTTATTATCTAGTTAGTGTAGTGTAATTAAAGCAAACAGCCTTGTAAGGACCTATCGGTCTGTTGCTGTTTGTGTTTCCTTTGTATTCCTTTGTATTCCTTTGTATTATTATTCTTCCTCCTCCTCCTCCTCACGTCTTGTTCCAAATACAGTAGTTCTTCTCCTTCTTATGAATTCCTTTGGTCTCACTCTTTTCTCATCCTCTTCCACCACCACCACCACCACCACTATCCAGTCATTACATAGATCCTTGGCGCCGCGACTGTTGAGGCCACGACAAGACGAGGCCGACGCCAGACCCTGCGGCGCCACCTTGCTCCGTGCTGCCACTCCAACACGCCCCTCGCCACCCCCCTCGCCACGCCCCTCGCCACGCCCCTCGCCACGCCTCATAACACCCAACACCACGCCCCTCCACCAAGGCTTAACTCACACTAATTTAGGGGAATGAAGTAGCGAGGAAACAAAGCATAGCAAGTATATAAGGAAACAGAATGACCTAAACTCAATTATAACTCAATTTAACTTAACTAACTCAAATTTTTGTACGTTACTTTTTTTCTTGATACTTTCTTCCCCTTTATAATTCTGCCCCCCCCCCCCCCCCCCCCCCCCCCCCTACAAACACATGCGTCACTTACACTCCCGTGCTCTCCCCTCAATCTCCCCTTTAAAATAACCCACACCTGATACCCTGGGCCTGGTCGGGCGTGGGACAGGACAGAGCCAAACAACGCACCAAATCTCCGACACTGTCATCACTGCACTACAACAAGGGACACAACACCACGGTGGGACATGGCTGTGAGGCTAAACAACACGTCACAACAACACAGAAGGGAAAATTATACTAGAAAAAAAGGATAATGACAAGAACAACTGACAACCACCACTACTACTACTATGTAGTATTTTTTTTTTTTACATTTAAGCCTATAGCGCCTGTAGGCAGTGACCTCCAGGGCTCGGATGGTAGGCCGCGGAGGTTCAGCTTGAGGGCTGTGATGGTTGGCCCTCGCCCATGGTGGCGCAGGCAGGATATTTAAAGTGACGCCTCTGATAAGAGGCTCATGCCGCCACCCTGTGTCCTTCAATGCACTTGCAATCGAAGGTAGAGTTAATGGGCAGTATATGGGTGCTCTTCGGCCACTAGGCGGTTGCAGAAAGATTTTAAGTGAATTTTGGCTCTATCGGGGATCGAACTCGGGTCACCGAGCACGGCACTCAGAAGCGCTAACCGCTCTGCTACTGCCTCCCCTGAAGGAGGTGTGTGTGTGTGTGTGTGTGTGTGTGTGTGTGTGTGTGTGTGTGTGTTGCAAATAGTCAAGTAGGAAAACTTACTCTAGATAGAATGTAGTAGACTAATCAAGTAGGAAAACTTACTTTAGATAGAATGTAGTAGACTAATCAAGCAGGAAAACTTACTCTAGATAGAATGTAGTAGACTAATCAAGCAGGAAAACTTACTCTAGATAGAATGTAGTAGACTAATCAAGCAGGAAAACTTACTCAAGATAGAATGTAGAAGACTAATCAAGCAGGAAAACTTACTCTAGATAGAATGTAGAAGACTAATCAAGCAGGAAAACTTACTCAGGATGGAATGTAGAAGACTAGTCAAGCAGGAAAACTTACTTTAGATAGAATGTAGAAGACTCATCAAGCAGGAAAACTTACTCTAGATAGAATGTAGAGGACTCATCAAGCAGGAAAACTTATTCAGGATGGAATGCAGTGGACTAATCAAGCAGTAAAACTTACTCAGGATGGAATGTAGAAGACTAGTCAAGCAGGAAAACTTACTTTAGATAGAATGTAGTAGACTAATCAAGCAGGAAAACTTACTCAGGATGGAATGCAGGGGACTAATCAAGCAGTAAAACTTACTCAGGATGGAATGTAGAAGACTAGTCAAGCAGGAAAACTTACTTTAGATAGAATGTAGAAGACTAATCAAGCAGGAAAACTTACTTTAGATAGAATGTAGAAGACTAATCAAGCAGGAAAACTTACTCTAGATAGAATGTAGGAGACTAATCAAGCAGGAAAACTTACTCTAGATAGAATGTAGAAGACTAATCACGCAGGAAAACTTACTCTAGATAGAATGTAGGAGACTAATCAAATAGGAAAAATTACTCTAGATAGAATGTAGAAGACTAATCAAGCAGGAAAACTTACTCTAGATAGAATGTAGGAGACTAATCAAGCAGGAAAAATTACTCTAGATAGAATGTAGAAGACTAATCAAGCAGGAAAACTTACTCTAGATAGAATGCAGTAGACTAATCAAGCAGGAAAACTTACTCAAGATGGAATGTAGGAGACTAATCAAGCAGGAAAACACACTCGAAGCCATTCTGTCACTCTATTGTTGCTGTACTCATTTTTCTTCCCACCCTCCCTCCCTCCCTCCCTACCTTTCTCCCCTTACATGTATCTTTTGTCTCCCTCTCTCCCTCCTGCTTCTCTTATTCCCTCCCTTCCCTCTGCCTGCGCCGGACTGCTATGCCATCTCCTCCTCTTTCCTCTATCTACCATCTTTACTTCTTGGCATATTTCTTCGTCCTTCCATTTTTATCTAACACGAAAAAATACGCGACTGCCATTCCTTCACTCCTTGGCTTTCCTCTTCGTCCCTCCATTCGTATCTAACACGAAAAACAACAACAAACAACAACACGACTCTCATTTATGTGTACGAAACAAATCACCACCACCACCATCATCATCATCATCATCATCATCATCATCATCATCATCATCATCATCATCATCACCACCACCACCACCACCACCATCAGTTCTTCCTTATACCAAATAGACTTGGAATACCGAGTTTGGTCCAAATCTATTCGTAACTTTTCGGGAAATCCT
>JACEEZ010023041.1:341577-347021 GCA_016584305.1 Chionoecetes opilio
AATTATACACTTTAAAAAAACCCAAGTAAACCCCTCAACCACCCTATACAAAAAAACCTAAAAATTAAAAACGTCCCCAAGAAAGCTTAACCACACATACAACCCTCTATTCACCTCACCTAATCCTATTGTGTATGGCAAACGCATGAGGGTTTATTAGGGATTTGTAACAATCACTTTAAAATGGCATGATATCCAGCCCTTTTTTCCTTTTTCATTTAGCTCTTGTGTTAATTTGTTTTTTCCCCCCTCTCAAAGCTTGCCATTTGTTAGATTTAATTTTTTCCCTTAAAAATTTAAACCCGGAACCCCAGCTGTTAGGAATTAATAACTAAATGGATGCGAACTTAATACCAAACAAAATTTTTTCTTTATTATTATTAAAATTAACAAAATAATGAAAATATTATTATTATTTTATTTTTATTATTACTACATTTTTATTATTGTTTTTTTTTCATCATTATTACTTTTTTAATTATCCTTTTTATTACTACCATTTTATCATCAGAAAGTTATTATGAGATCTATTTAACTAGCCCCTTTCAACGATAGTCAAAGCCCCGGGGGGTTTCTACGGGGAGTTTTTTCTACGCATCTCTAGAGCTTCATCAAAATTTTTGCCCGACGTATTGCGCCTATTTAAAATTTTTTCCCCATTCTGTTGTTTTTTGTCCTAATTCTAAACAAAATTTCGGTAAATATTTACTAATTGGGCCGCTAGCGTGTTTGTGTACACGACTTCACCCCGAGGTGTGTCGCGGTAAGACTGCGTCTGGGGGCGATGGTTTGTGGCTACGTGAAATACAAAGGCCCCACCAAGCACAATGTGCGTAGTGACGCAGTACGATGGGGGTTTTTGATAAAGGTTGTTAAATACGCGTGTTACAAGGGGTCGTGACATACCATGGTAGTCCGGGAATGTTTCACTAAACACTAAACATTTGAACCAATGACGTCCCCCTGAAAGTAACCTCGAGGATCGCGGTGCCCGGGAGCTGCAGCGGCGCTGTGAAAACCTTTAGGCGAAGGTTTAGGATTTTTTTTAAGAGGCGCCGTATTCACTAGGGGTATAGGGGTAAACACAAGGACTAAAGGGGGCTCGTACAGGGGCTGGGACAAGAGGGGGTATCGCCTCCTTCACTTTTTCCACGGGTACTGGGTTTTGTTTTTTGCTTCTCTCGTCGCCCCCGAGGGGGCATGCAGAAATTTAACGGAAAAGTGTGCCTTGTCGGGGGCGATAGCGAAGGACCGGTACAGACATTCAGCGCAACCCGGTCTCCCTCCACTTCACGGTGACAAGGGTAGCGAGGTGAAAGGATACCGAGGGCGAGTACCTCTCGCCCCGAGGGTACAAGGGTACCAGGGCGAGTACCTCTCCGCCCCCGAGGATGACAAGGGTACCGGGCGGTCCTCTCCGCCCCCGAGGTGACAAGGGTACCCAGGGGGAGTCCCCCTCCGCCCCCCATGACAAGATACCGAGGGGGGAGTCCCTCCCGCCCCCCAGGATGACAAGGATACCCAGGGCGAGTCCCTCCCCCCGCCCCCGAGGATGACATGGTACCGAGGGCGAGTCCCTCTCCGCCCCCGAGGATGGCAAGGATTACCGAGAGCGAGTACCTCTCCGTCCCCGAGGATAAACAAGGATACCGAGGGCGAGTCCCTCTCCGCTCCCGAGGATGACATGAATACCGAGGGCGAGTACCTCTCCGCTCCCGAGGATGAAAAAGGATACCGAGGGAGAGTCCCTCTCCGCCCCCAAGGATGACAAGGATACCGAGGGCGAGTACCTCTCCGTCCCCGAGGATGACAAGGATACCGAGGGCGAGAAACCTCTCCGCTCCCGAGGATGGCATGGATACCGACGGAGAGTCCCTCTCCGCCCCCGAGGATGACAAGGATACCGAGGGAGAGTACCTCTCCGCCCCCGAGGATGACAAGGATACCGAGGGCGAGTAGCTCTCCGCCCCCGAGGATGACAAGGATACCGAGGGCGAGTACCTCTCCGTCCCCGAGGATGACATGGAAAACCCGAGGGCGAGTATCTCTCCCCCTCAAGGATGACCCTAATGATATTAGAGAACATAATGTATATATAATATATTATATATTATAAAATTTATATATATATATATATATATATATATATATATATATATTATATTATATATATTTTATAATATATATATATTATTATATATATATATTATATATCATATATATATTATATATAAAAAATAAAAAATAAAAAAAATTTTAATTAATATTTTTTTTTTAAATATATTTTTTTTAGTGTATTGATATAAGGAAAAGATTTTAAATTATATTATATATATATATTATATATTTTATATATATATATAATATATATATAAAATATATATTATATTATATAATATATATATATATATATATATATATAGCAAAAAAAATATCTTAATTCCTTATATCAAACACACAAAAAAAAAAAAATCTATACAAATGTTTCAAAAATATCTTCTTAGTTTTTAGGCTCGCTCCACCAATAGGCCTCAGGCTAGAGTTAGAACCGGCCAATCAGCGCACACAATTCAACTAACTCCAAGCAGGTCAGTTCGTTTGGAAAGAGAGAGAGCTACAGTGACCGCGGCACCAGGTTCTATTCTTCTTAGCTATAACCTCCCTCTTTACTTGGATCCTCCCTCTAGGACATCTTTAATATTGCGAGGTAGCATGTTTTCCATCACACACGTTTATTATCATCTAAGATGAACTTCAACTTGAAGCATCAAGATATGGAGCACTCTGCTTTGCACGTGGAGAAGGAGGAGGAGCTCGAGACATTGAGCGAGGCACCCGTCTGCATCCAGGAGGAGAAGGAGGAGGAGGACGACTCCGATGACGACGACGACTTGGTGGTGGTGACGGTGCCCTCCAACGCCGCCATCGCTAGTGTTGGACAGCTGGTGCGTTGGAATAACTTGTCTGTCATCGTAAACAACATCAACTTCAGCATGCCGAGGTGGCAGCTCTTGAAGGTGTTCAGCAGGTTCGGTCCCCTCAGGATGAAACACATGCCCTGCTACAAGCCTTACCTCCCGGACTCCCACCGCGGGTTTGCCGTCTTTACCTACGTCACGGGGCAACAGACCTGGGCGGCGCTGCATGATGGTCGTGCACTCCTAAGAGAGGCAGGCTTCGAGAACGTGCGTGTAAGTCGCCTTGGAAATATCCCGTAGTATTTGTATGCGAGGTACAGCCAGGGCCTGGACGTGGCTGCCGTGATGGAGACCGCCATACCACCGGCGGAGGAGGAACGCTATGCCGCTTTGGTAAGACAGGCAGAGTAGGTCAAAAAGTACTCGGGGGCAATTACACACGACGAATACCTGCTCACTTATCTGCATAGCAAACAAAAGAATCATGTTGATAGTGAGCAAGTCATCAGAAGGAAAAGTGTGCCTTGCTCGGAGGCGATAGGGAAGGACCGGTACAGACATTCAGCGCAGCCGCAGATGTCTCCCTCCCTTGCCAGGCAACAAGAGCCGCAGCTTACTGTCAAGAAAAACGCTGTCCACTCCAGCAGCATAGCCACTGGTCCACAGCGGCTTCAAGACACCTCCTCGGAGACGCGTGTGTCTTTGAAGCGAAAATTTTCCTGTGCCTGGTCTCCTCCAGCAAAGAAGAGAAGAGACTTGCCTATCGTCCAGGAGTCCAGCCATCAGCACCGTGCAGAAAGGCCTCAGTCTGTCTTGAAACAGCGCCAAGACGCCAGGCGGCCTGTGTGGAGCGGCCTGTCCAAGGAGCGACAGGCCAAGGCTCCCAGAGGCAAGGCTCGTCCTCGCCTGAATCGGAATTCGTTTAACCTGATCGTCAGTGAAGACAACAAATCCTGCGTGTGAGCGTCAACGCTTCAACAAACGCAGCATCCAAACATCAATGTGTGAATCTCACACGTCACCGAGGGCAAGGCGGTCATCAAAGCCTAACACTAAAACATCCATTGAACTTGATTGTGTCTTATTTGGGCAGAGGGTTGGCCATTGTTTCTTTAAGTGGCATTACTGGTAACTTAGAACTTGATTGATTAGCTCTCCTGCCGGTCTTCCCTCTTTACCTTGCCACTCGGTTGAAAATTGTAAAAAAAAAAAAAAAAAAAAAAAAAAAAAAAAAAGTTGCATGGTTTTAACTTACGTTTCTTGGTCGCTCAGTTACATTTATTATCTATTGATAGACAGATAATTAATATCTAGAATCTATTGTATATAGTTTCGTTTTGTTTGGTGAAAACTATATTTGTTAAATATAAAAATATATATGCATATAAATATAAACTGTACATGTTTAACTGTAAACTTAAGATTGAGTCACTAATAAATGTGTGAATATTTCTATCTTTGTTTCTGTTCTTAGATATTGACCCCTTTCTGTCAGTCTGCTTATATTTTTACGTATGTTTTCATGTATCTATCAACATTGACTTATCTATTATATCTATTATCTTATTATCTATTATCTTATTACTACTATATCTATTATCTATCAGTCTTTTTTTTTTACTTTCGTATCTTTCTATCCGTGAATTTGTTTTTGTGTGTATCTTTACCTCCGCCAACGAAGTTCGTGGGGTTATGTTTTCACCCCGATCTGTCTGTCTGTCTGTCTGTCTGTTTGTTAGTGTACAGGATTTCTCAAAAAGTTACGAATAGATTTGAACCAAACTCGGTATACCAAGTCTATTTGATATAAGAAAGAACTGATTTAATTTTGGATGAAATCTATTGACAACTGTTGCCATGGCAACCAATTGATGAAATATTCGGCCGGAGGTATGCGCTCACACTGAGTGCATATATATTTATATATATATATATATATATATATATATACGTATATATATATACGTATATTTGATGAAATATTCGGGCGGAGGTATGCGCTCTACTGAGTGCCCCCCCTAGTTCTATCTGTATTCCCTGTGTCTGTCGGTCTTTCTGTCTTCACATATCTATCTGTCCATTTCTGTCTTATTAGCCTCTTTATCTCAAGCCACAAACCTCTTTTCACAAGTATCCGTCTTTTCACCTATGTTCTATCTCTGTCTATCTTTATCTATCAACCTATTTTCTATATCTGTCTATCTGTCTATACCAGTGCTATTCAACCTGGGTGGACGGTCCACCTAAAGGTGGACGAGACTGAGTGAGGGGTGGACGGCAGTCTTGGGGTGGACGAGATCATGCCCACGTGTCGGTATAGATAAGAGAAAATAAATCTATGGTATAAAACTAGGCAAAGGTGGGGATATTTTTATATGTATAGGGAAAATAAATGGATTCAAACAATATCAATCAATCAATCATTGGGGGCATACGCCGGGGGGCGCGTCGCCTCGCCCACCCTACGACGCCACTCCCGGGGGTCACCACGCGCGAGTTCCCATGCAGGCTCCTTTCCCAACCAAG
>JACEEZ010023041.1:349333-356833 GCA_016584305.1 Chionoecetes opilio
AAATGGGGAAACTTACGGCAGCGTTTTTTCCTGTAACCTAATACTCCTAAAGTGTTTTAGCCCAAAACCCCCCTTCAAAATTATTCAATCGACATGGGACCAAGCCGCTTACCACCTACGATTTATTTGCGATTTTTTGAGCCTACTCTCATCAAAATTGAATTTACAGTTTCGGCTACCCAAAACAGACAGACAGACAGACACACACACACACGGCTACTTCTATAGTATATTAGACAAGTGCTTATGGGCCCTTCGGACCCATGTATTATTGATGTTTGTAGTAGTAGTCTATATTAGACAACAATGTGAGTGCAAACTACAATCGTGTTGTTGCTGTCGCTGGTCACTGGTCAAAATGCCTCGGGGTAGACCACCTACCACCACCGTAGCCTGCCTCACCCCAGCCCCACGCTTGTCTCACCCCAGCCCCACGCCTGCCTCACCCCAGCCCCACGCCTGCCTCACCCCAGCCCCACGCCTGCCTCACCCCAGTCCCACGCTTGCCTCATCCCAGCCCCACGCCTGTCTCACCTCAGCCCCACGCCTGCCTCACCCCAGCCCCACGCCTGTACTGCAAGTACACACACCACAACACACAACACACAACACCACACACACACACACACACACACACACACACTCACGCACGCACGCACACACGCACGCACACACATGCACACACACACACACACACACACACACACACACACACACACACACACACACACACACACACACACATGCATGCGTGCACACCACACACACACACACACACACATACACACACAAAAAGAAAAAAAACCGGTAAGTTCATGAGTCTACGGAGTTAATGAAATGCGGCAAGATGATACCGCAGAGTTTCTTCCTGTAATCTAATACTCTTAAGTGTTTTTAGCCCAAAACCCCCCTACAGAATTATTCAATTGACATGGGACCAAGCCACTTACCACCTACGATTTATTTGCGATTTCTTGAGCCTACTCTTATCAAAATTGAATTTACAGTTTCGGCTACCCAAAACAGACAGACAGACAGACAGACAGACAGACAGACAGACAGACACACGGCTACTCCTATAGTATATTACAAGTGCTTGTGGGCCATTCGGACCCATTTATTGATGTTTGTAGTAGTAGTATATGTTAGACAACAATGTGCGTGCAAACTACAATCGTGATGTTGCTGTCGTTGCTCACTGGTCAAAGTGCCTCGGGGTAGACCACCTACCACCCCCGTAGCCTCTCTCACCCCATCCCCACGCCTGCCTCACCCCAGCCCCACGCTTGTCCTGCAAACACACACACACACACACTATTACACACACACACACACACACACACACACACACACACACACACGCACGCACGCACGCACGCACGCATGCACACACACACACACACATGCATGCATGCACACACCACACACACACACACACACACACAAACGGTAAGTCCATGAGTCTACGGAGTTAGTGAAATGTGGCAAAATGTTACCACAGACTTTCTTCCTGTAATCTAATACTTCTAAGTGTTTTTAGCCCAAAACCCCCCTTCAAAATTATTCAATCGACATGGGACCAAGCCGCTTACCACCTACGATTTATTTACAATTTTTTGAGCCTACTCGCATCAAAATAGAATTTACAGTTTCGGCTACCCAAAACAGACATACACACAGACAGACAGACAGACAGACACACGGCTACTCCTATAGTATATTAGATGTGTTATTATACAGAAGAATATGTAAACTGTAAATTTAAAAGGAGAGTAAAGCTGCATTTTTTCTACCTATATATTTTGTAGAATGATATAGTTATATTTAAAATAACAGAGCCGTGAGATTTTAAAGAGAAAACAAAATTGTGATGGACAGCTCTTACCAAATCACTACTAGGGGTGGACGACATCAAAAAAGGTTGAAGAGCACTGCTCTAGGGGAATACCCTTACGTGTACCGCCGGTAACCGGCTGCCCACCGTCCCGCAGAGAAGAGCCCGCGCCCTGCAGCGGCAAGGAGCTGAAGGGCGAGGAGCGGCGCACCCAGCCTGTCATGAGAAAGGGTTTGACGTACAGCTAGGTGGAATTACGTAGGTGGTGGATAGTGAGATTAAGAGGCGAGGAAGAAAAGAAAGGAGCAGAACAGGGCCGAAAGAGACTCGAAAAGGAAGTAGATGGAGATAGAGGAAGGTTAGAAGGGAGGAGGCATGGGATGGTATTAAGAAAAAACAGAGAGAAGTAAAAGCGCTTATTAGAAGGCTAGGCAAACATGGAAGAGGGAAATTTAGAGGAACTAAGGGAGAAGGGTGAGGAAGGGGGTAGGGATTGGTATACTTTTCTTAGAGGAGAGGAAGACAGGGAGCAACCGTGCGTAGATGAAATTTTAGTGGAGACGAAAGTGGTGAAAGGACCTGAGAGAAATTAAGAGGGAGATCAAGAAGTTTTGGGAGAGGGGGGGGCATGACTGAGCAGGTAGAATTAGGTGAAGTAAATATAGGAAGAAAAAGGGAAGATAGATGAGGGAATGGATGAACATTTCAGTAAGGAAGAAATAAGGAGTTATTTAAAAAAAGCTGAAAAATAGGAAAGCAGCAGGCAGGGATGGTATACCAAACGAATTGTATAAAGAAGGGGGTGAGGGTATGGTGGATGGGTTGTATAGGCTTTTTAGGCAAGATTTGGCAGGATAAGAGAGTCCCAAGGAAATGGAATGAGGTGGGGTTTTACTCTATTACACAAGGGAGGTCACAAAAGTAGAAACTCTTGAAAAATTATCAAACCAATAGCAGTAATGGATACGGTGGGAAAGATATTCAGGGGGTTTACTAAATGGTAGGTTAGTGAAGTTGTGAGAGAAATAGAGTAATGGGGGAGGAACAGAATGGCTTTCCGCGGGGATAGGAGAGGTGAGGACAACATGTTCGTAGTTAGTTTCAGTGTAAAAAAAAATGAATAGGATGGGTGGGAAGACATACCTTGCTTTCCCTTGACATTGAAAAGGCTATGATAGGGCCCAATAGGGGGGTTTGCTTTGTAGACTACTGTCTAGAATTGGGATTAGTGACAGAATAGTCAGCAAAAATAGATAGTATGTATGAGGACACACGGGCAGTGTACAGGCTTGGGACATAGAGACAGAGTGGGTAGGTAGTCGAAGAGGGGTTAGGCAGGGCTGCGTGTTATCACCGTTACTTTTTGGCTTATATACAGAGGAATTAGCAATTAGGTTGAGAAATTCGGCTATGGGATAAGGGTTGGGGAGGAAAAGTTGAGCATTTTTTACTATATGCTGACGACATAGTTGTCATGAGTAGGACAGTGGAGAACTTCGGGGAGATGCTACATATAGTCGCAAAAGTATGGGAGGGGGTTTTGGGGATGAAATTTAACAGTGGAAAAAAGTCAGGTCCTGGTTATAAATGGAGAGGCAGCAGATGAGGGTAGGAGTTGGGAAAGGGAGACCTGAGGATAGGGCGCACCGAGTCATATAAATACCTAGGTATCACGGTAGATGGGAAGGGAGCAGATAGGACGAAACAGGATAAAATAGGAAAAGCAAATCAGTGGGTGGGAAGGTTGGTAGTGTAGCAAGATGTAGGGCAAACAGGTATGAGGTAGTAAGAGGGTTTGTGGAAAAGGCATGGCAGTAAACCCAGCCTCATGTATGGGGCAGAGTGTATGAGGTGGACGGTAGGAGAGCTGGACAAGTTTTGAGTAGTACAGAACAGGGTAGGTAGACTTGCACTAGAGGCAAACGGTATGTAGCAGTGGAAAGGGGATCAGGGGAGAGGCAGGGTGGAGTACCTTTGCGGAGAGAATAGGAAAGTCAGTGCTTAATTACAAAATCAGGGTTAGAAAAATGGATGAAAACAGGTGGGCTCGAAAAGTTTTTGAGTGGATAGGACAGAGTAGTAAATGGGATAGATCAAGCAGACGGTGGGAGAGGAAATGTGGGTTACAGGGGTTTTACGATAGGATACACCAGTCTAGTGAGGGGGAGTTTAAGCGAAAGGTGAATGACCAAGTTCAGAGGCGGGCCAGGGAGATGTGGAGACAGAGGATGGAGGGTAAGAGTTCTCTGAATTGGTACAAGGGGAAGACCACACCAAAGTGTGAGGTCTTTTAGATGGTAGCTTGGGGAGTGGTTTATTATTTAAAGCAAGGGCAAAATCTCCGGAGGTCAATAGTAAAAAAAAATATAGATGGGCAAACGAAGGAGCAAGATATGTCAAATGTGTATGGGTAGACTAGATGAAACTGTAGATCACCTGGTATTAATGTGTCCAAGGTATGATGAGGAAAGAGAGCGGCTTATAGCAATAGTGGCACGGGGGGTAGGCGTGGATCAGTGGGATAGAGTGGCAGAGGGGAACATAGATGGGATAATGGAATTTCTTTTAGGTTTGAGTAGGGTACAGGACCCAATAGAAGAATCATTGAAGGGGTTTAAAGTATTTTTAGAAAAGGCTTGGGTAAAAAGAGCAGAGAGTTTGGGCCTAATCCTACAAGCCCTCAGGGAGCCAGCCGGAAATAGGCTTTGAACTGCGACTGAAACCGTGGTTTAGCTCCCCACCTAGAAAGAAGAAGAAGGAGCTGCTCCTGCAGAACCGCCTGAAGCAGCTGTGGGGTGGTGGGCGCCCAACATCCGGCCTGTCCGCCCACCTCACCAAGCTCACCAAGATCACCGAGTGGGAGCTCTTCAACGGCAAACTCCAAGGAGAGATCGTCCCGTCAACACTCCAACGGCGACTACGAGCGGTGGCAGGTGGGCGAGCTGCGGCTGCCCAAGGACCATGAGGCGGCACCGCCATTGCCCGCGCCAAGCTGCCCCCCAAGGATCTAGCCAGCCATAAATATGTCTGAATACATTCAATCAATCATTGGGGGCATACGCCGGGGGGCGCGTCGCCTCGCCCACCCTACGACGCCACTCCCGGGGGTCACCACGCGCGAGTTTCCCCTGCAGGCTCCCTTTTCCCCTACCAACAGCTCTCGACAAGAAACTCAACTTGCCCCAGCCACGAGCCTTGTGGCGCCCCCTTGGCCTCCTCTACGCCGGATTGTCTCTTACAGATACAACCCGATGGGAAGGATCGGTTTCAGGGTGCGTGCCACAGCCCATATAGCCGAAGTTGGCGCTGACGGACTATGCAGGTAATAGGCCTCGATTCAGTCTCACGGTGCAATCGCTGATTTGACACGTAATCATCCCAGCGATACCCCATGATTTTGCGAAGACACTTATTACCAAGGCATTTATTCGTCTCTTCAAGTCACTATTAGTGTCCATGTCTCAACCTAGAGTAACAGGACACACGACTTGAGATCCGGATCTTTGTCCCTGCACAGTACGACAACGCCAAAACTCCCCTGACGATCCATAACACCGGGGTGGNGGGTTTCCCTTTAAAACCCGGGGGGTGGCAATCCCCCCCTTGGGATTTGACGGACGGGTAATCTTTTCCCCCCAAGCGGGAAAAAAACCCCCCAAAATTGATTCTGCAAAGACACTTATTACCAAAGGCATGACGTCTCTTAAGTCACTATTTATGTCCATGTTCAAAACCATGAGTAAACAGGATCCAAGCGACTTGAAGAACCGGATTTTTGTCCTCCTGCACAGGTCCCGACAACCCCAAATCCCCCCCGCTGAGCGAGTCCAAAAAACCCCGGGGGGCTATCCCAAACCCGCCGAAAGATTTTCTTGATGCCCCCGTCATTTTTGATGCGCTACCAAGGTATGTAAAATTTTCCAAGATCTCAAATGCCCTCGCCACACCCGATGAAAAACTGTACGGTTCATCTAGTAAGTCCCAAATACCTGGACCTTGGTCTTGACCCAGGAGACCTCAAGTCCAAAGGCTTTGCCTCCTCGTGCAGCGCTCGAGGCCATCCCCAAAAGGACCCCCCCACGACTCGCAAAGATTACTCATCATGGCAAAAACAAGACAGGATCTTGGGTTGCCGACGGATGCTCCAAAATCATTTTGATCTACACCTTGTCCAATACCCAGTCCTACAAGCTTTTAAAAAGGGTGATGGGGCAAGGCGCACCCCTTCCCTCACTCCGGTATTCACAGGAAAGAAGTGGATACCTGCCCCACCTTCACAGCACTCTCAGCCCCCTGATGACTGAGGACTGTTTTGGTCTAAACTGCTAGTAGACAGAGGGGCCCAAAGTAGCAGATTTTTTTATTTTTCTGTTGCAAAAACCTACAATGTAATGCGGCTCTCATTCTTCTTGATCAATTGCCTTATCCTTGAGATTGTTCAATACACATGTACTTTTCACACCCAAAGAAAAATTCTTATCACACTTGTTTGTCAAGGAATTTAGCAAAAATTTCCGGGCGTCTACCGTGTAGCGCTTGCACTTGAACATTTCAGAAACTGAGCAACTGAAAACCCCTTTGACAGCTTGTCGAAATTTAAGGCGTTGGTACTGGGGGGTTTTTCAGTCTTACGGAGCTGAACAAATTTTCTAAGCAAACCTGAGTGAACCCGGATGTGAGGAAGTATTTAGACCTTTGGCTAAATAGTTACTTTTAAGGTCGAGGTTTTTTATGGTGGATAAAACCCGCCTGTTTTTAACTGGTTTTTTACTGTGCCTTAACCCCATGCCTGTTTTTGAACACCCCTTTCTTTTTCAAGGTTAATTAGCATGCTCATAAAAAAGATTCGTTTTTGTTTGCGGTTCCTAACAATGTCACTTACATTAAGTCAAACCCTTTTTTAAGTTCAAAGAACCAAGCTTTTTAAAAATCATTTTTGTATTCTTCACACCAACCAAAATAATGAAGTCTGAATACGCAGGCAGACAGGCAGACAGAACCCACAGATAGAGAGATACACATACAGACAGACAGATAGATATATAGATAGATAGATGGATGAAAATATAGACAGACAGACGCACACATACACAGACAGCAGACGGACGGACGGATAGACAGCATATATATACCTAGATAATAAGAGCAAACAACACACAGACATACATGTGAGAGAGGATGCCCTTTTGGTCATCTAAAGGTTACGTGACACGAGTATCTTGTTGTTGTGGTTGTTGTTGTTGTTTGTTGTTGCTGTGGTGGTGGTGGTGGTGGTTATTGTGGTGGTGGTGGTGGTGGTTATTGTGGTGGTTTGTTGTTGTTGCTGTTGTTGTTGTTGTTGTTGTTGTTGTGGTGGTGGTGGTGGTGGTGGTGGTGGTTGTAGTGGTAGTGGCAGTGGTTGTAGTGGTAGTGGTGGTGGTGGTGGTAGTAGATGCAACATGGCGCCTTGGAGTCCCGTGACCTGAACTGACCCAATCACGCGCCGACCTGATTGTCGGAGCATGGCCAACTCTCCCTATCTACGGCTCTGGGCGGAGGCTGTGGCCAAGGTGATGGCAGCAAAGGGTAGTTTAAGAGGAGTTATAGGTGAAGCAACACAATTAACACGATAATCTCACAAAACACGTGTGTAAAAACGTGGAGGGCACAGGCGGGTCCTTTTTTTT
>JACEEZ010023041.1:359333-371547 GCA_016584305.1 Chionoecetes opilio
GTATAGTCCATGGTGAGTATAAGTGGTAGAGGAAAAAGATCCGAAGTAGATTAGAATTAAGAAATCAACAGACCAAGAAATAATGAGAAGGATGTGACAAATGATTAATTTCTAGGTTACAGTAGTAGTAGTAGTAGTAGTAGTAGTAGTAGTAATAATTTAAGTAGGAGTAGTAGTAATGAAATGGTAGTAAGAGGAGATGAAAGGTAGTAGTAGTAGTAGCCTAGTGATGGTAGTAGGAGATTGAAAGGTTGTAGTAATAAGAGTATACGCGTTGTACACAAATACGCAAAACTAAGGAATATTCATATGTACAGGAAAAGAAAATAATTCGCAGAAAGCAACATCTACATAGTTTGTAAAATGATCAATCTCACGTGTTTGCTGGCGGTAAAAATTTAATGTTAGGTCGCGTTCTCTTTTCTTGGTAAACAAAAGTGGACTGCACCGAATATACAGACTGATGGGAACGCGACACCGGTACCCATTCACTGCTGGGTGGACAGGGGCTTAGATTTTAAGGAGACCGCCCCTCTTTCTCCGCTACGCCCGGGGATCGAACCCGGGATTTTTCGGTTGTGAACCGAGCGTCCTAACCACTACACTACGGAGTACCCTGAAGTGTGTGTGTGTGTGTGTGTGTGTGATGGAATAGTGAAAAGAAAGAAAACTGATAAAATGTATACTGTTTAAGGCCCGTAATGAATGAAGCATCGAGCCGCCTAATTGACTCGCTGCTTCACTGGTTTGTTACTTCTCGTTTCCTGTTTCATTCATAGCCTTTCTCTCTCTCTCTCTCTCTCTCTCTCTCTCTCTCTCTCTCTTCTCTCTCTCTCTCTCTCTCTCTCCACATCCTTGTCTCTGTCAGTGTTGAGATGCGTGGCCGGCGTGATGGTGATGACAGTGAGCTCCGTGGTGGTGATGATAATAGTGGCCGTGGTGGTGTGGGTTATAGTGGTGATGGTGATAGTGCTTCACGGTGGTGGTGGTGATGACGAGTGGTGATGACTGTTCGTGGTGGTGGTGAGTGGTGGTGACTGGTTGTGGTGATGGTGTGATGCTGTGACAATGGTGGTGGTTGTGATAAGAACAGCAAGTTTTATGAAAGTACAAGATGATAAGAGAATGAGGAGATGGAGTAGGAGGAGAAAGAAGAAGAAACATAATGCAACTGAAAGACCCTAAATAAATTACTAGGAACATTACGAAAGAGGGGGATGGAGGGGGAGGGAGGAGGGGATGGAGGGGGAAGGGGGAGACTAGTGCCCCATGAACCTAGTGAAGGAGTCCTAAGCAAGGGATCCATTCTGTGGTGTAGAGTTGCTGGATGTTCAAGTTTCAATAGATGTGTTACCAAGAAGGATTGTAACGCACTGCAGGCTAGACTGGTAAGTTGGTTTGTGTAGCTTTATCAATATCTTGTGTAACTTGGGATGGGGGTGGTAGTGGTGGTAGTAGTGGTGGTGGTGGTGGTGGTAGTAGTAGTAGTGGTTGTGGTGGTGGTGGTGGTAGTAGTAGTGGTTGTGGTGGTGGTGGTAGTAGTGGTTGTGGTGGTGGTAGTGGTGGTGGTGGTGGTAGTGGTGGTTGTGGTAGTGGTGGTGGTGGTGGTGGTGGTAGTAGTGGTGGTGGTGGTAGTAGTGGTGGTGGTGGTGGTAGTAGTAGTAGTGGTGGTGGTGGTGGTGGTAGTAGTGTAGTGGTGGTGGTGGTGGTGGTGGTAGTAGTAGTAGTGGTGGTGGTGGTGGATATAATGATGGAAGAGATAGGATGAAGGAATGAGGTGCACTTCTCTATATAATTAAAATTAACCACATGTGTACATTCCTCCAGTATTGCCGTGTGTGTGTGTGTGTGTGTGTGTGTGTGTGTGTGTGTGTGTCACTGAGCCACACATGTATATTGTATAAGTCAGATGTATTGTCACCATTGCACCTTATTTATTTATTTATTTATCTATTCATCTATCTTTTTTTGAGGGCCACCCGTCTGTGCCTCTCTGTGTTGCTTGTGATGTGTCTTAACTTATATCACCCGTGTTCATTTTCGTGCCTTGTTTGTGTTGTTTGTGTGACGATGTGTTGCTTGTTTGATTTGCTTGTGTTGTGTTGTGTTGGTTTGTGTTGAAATGTTATGGTTGCTTGTTTAGTGTTGTTTGTGTTCTATTGATTGATTCATCTGTGTCGGCTTACCTGTGTTGTAGTATTTCATCGTTCATCGCTGTATGTCATCATGTATACACGTTATTCTTGTGAGCTACTAAAGCAGGAGTCAGACTAACGTTGGGCTAAGGAAGGTTTCTCAACTGGCCTTCCATCAGAGTAAATGGTGTGTAATCTCATCTTTGTATGACGGCTCTTAAAAATTATGTTCCCCTTGGGCAGCCCTGCTAGGAGTGCTTGTCGTACATCGCATCCTCGTTATGTCGACACCTGAACGTAAGGAAGTTGGTAGGACAAAAACGAAATAACACAACCGCAACTTCACTAAAAGTTATTCCAGAGATAGCGCTTCTCACAGCCAATGGGGAGTTTTCAAAGCTAACCCGCCAGATGTCTCTCGCGCATCTCACATCCTCTGCCCTTTGAGCCTGAATGATCTATCATTTACCTTAAATTCCCTGTACTTTTTCGGGACATATCAGAATTACCCTTCAATACAACAACTGAAACAGTTCTTAATAAAAAATGTAGTTTATCATTTTATTTGTCTGCAGTGGATGAAAATATTGGCAAAAGAATTTAATATTTGAAAACTCAATCTTTAAAAATCGTCTTTTCATGAAAACACGCAAGTTAAAGCAGAATGAGGCTTCAGGAAATATCTACTTGTAGGTAAGCATTCACAGAGTACCTGTTTTATGTGTATATGTCTCTCTTACGACGAAAATATAACCAAAACACAGTGTGGCGTTCAGCATCTCCACAGAAACCATCCCGCCGGCAGGATCTGCTATAGCTCACTTTCCTGTTGTCATCACACACTCAGCACCGCCGCTCCCTTATACCTCATGGCTCACATCCCTGATACTCCTAACCCCTCAACCCCAGAGGCTGTCATCCTAACTATACTATCATCACCCGCTAATCTCTTCACACTGTCTGTCCTCTACTGGAATATTCGCGGCATCCGCTCCCACATACCGGAGACTCGTCTCCTTATTTCGTGTTCTGAGCTTCAAGTTATGCTGTCTCCGAAAACACTTTCTTATTTACCACCATATCCTGATTTCGAATTACGATTTTGTTTCCTCTTATTGCCTTGTTTATCCTCCAGAAAACAACCCATATGTTTCTCTAAACGTAAATTCTCACTACCGAACTCATTGTCTTTAAATTAAGACTCCCTGTTTCGCACTTACTGATTTAGTCTTCTTCCTCTAACAGATAAACCTGTTGACATAGGATAAACCAGAGGACTATAGGGTATTCAGAGGGAATTAAGGGTTGATTGATTGATTCAGAGAGAAGGGGATTGAGGTGGAGGCGGAGCTATTTAGTAAACAAACACTTCTACTGTCTTTCATACAGGACTGTCATTGAGTTGCCAAGCACTTTAGATTATTTCTTGGTTAAATGTTCGTCATAAGAGAGACATATACACATAAAACAGGTACTCAGTGAATGCTTACCTACAAGTAGGTATTCCCTGAAGCCTCATTCTGCTTGAACTTGCGTGTTTTCATGAAAAGACGATTTTTAAAGATTGAGTTATCAAATATTCAATTCTTTTGCCAATATTTTCATCCACTGCAGACAAATAAAATGATAAACTACATTTTTTATTAAGAACTGTTTCAGTTGTTGTATTGCAGGGTAATTCTGATATGTCCCGGAAAAGTACAGGGAATTTACGGTAAATGATAGATCATTCAGGCTCAAAGGGCAGAAGATGTGAGAGCGCGGGAAACAGGCTTGAGCGTGAGCTTATTAGAAAACTCCCCATTCAGGTCAGTGCTCTTCTCTGTCTCCGTCAACGTCCTGCACACATTCTTTTGACCTCGACGGGCTATTACATCCCTTCACTTCCCAGTTCCACTCACCCTTGTTCCTCCACCCTCACCCACCGCCCTCAAAACACGATTATGTGTCGCCCTTATGCATCGCCCTCTGCACACACACACGCCTCCTCCTCCTCCTGCATCACCTCACTGTAATTACTGGATTCTAAATACATCGTAGGAGGACCTGGCAATGACACTATAATTGATTCTGATGATCCCCCTTCTTCGCTGATTCCACAGGGCGAGGGTAAACGCACCTAATACCTGGGTCGAGTTAGAGGCCGCCATTGTCGCAGGTTTGTGTGCACTGCGTTATCTGGGGATCAGCAGCCTCTTAATTACATAAGTGATGCGCGGGTAATGAGAGAAATTTAGCGACGACCTGCAAACCATCATCCTCACGGGCAGTAATAACAACATTTCAGCGCTACTGTTATCTATTACAGCGGCGTTTTATTGGTCGGTCGGGTGACATGCTCTGTCCGTCCGCTGCGGGGTACCTGCTTACCACAGCCTGCGATGACAGGGGGAGTTATGATGCGCATAATGGAGAAGAGGATTAAATAACACAGGTGAGAAATAATTGTCCTGAGAGTCTTTTGTTAGCTCAGTGTTCGGTGGTGTCTTGCGCGACTGCCTTGTTGTTGAAGAAGCGACCCTCAACTCCACGTGTTGTTTCGGCATGACTGGGTCTGCTTTCACACACACACACACACACACACACACACACACACACACACACACACACACACACACACACACACACACACACACACACACACACACACATACTACGATGGTAAAGTGGATAGAGCGTTGGCCTGCCATTCTGTGGTTAGCCGGTTCAAATCCTCACTGCTCCCGGGGATTTTTCACTGACAAATTTGGGCGATTACTGTGCCCCTTGAGCTAAAGGATAGGTGTGTGTGGTGTGTGAGGTCCCAGCATTACCCAAAGATCGGTAATATGAGCTCCTAGCTTGCAACGGGAGAGTGAAACTGGCGATCGCGAGTCCGACTCGTGTGGACAAGACCATGGGTGAATGACACACACACACACACACACACACACACACACACACACACACACACACACACACACACACACACACACACACACACACTGCACACACACGCACACGCACACACACACACACTACACACACACGCACACACACTGTACACACACACACACACACACTGCACACACACACACACACACACACACACACACACACACGCACTGCACACACACACACACACACGCACTGCACACACACACACACACACACACACTGCACACACACACACACACTGCACACACACACACACACACACACACACACACACACCACACACACACTGCACACACACACACACACACAACACACACACACACACACCACACACACTGCACACACACACACACACACACACAACACACACACACACACACACTGCACACACACACACACACACACACACACACACTGCACACACACACACACACACACTGCACACACACACACACACACACACACACACACACACACACACACACACACACACACAGTAATAGACGTCCTCACCAGTGTCTATTAAGTATAAATTAATCTGTGCACTTCATTACTGTATGAGTAATGAACACAATAAGAGTGCGTCTTAATGAATTCAAGTATCGGCTTCATCACACTCGTGGCTGCTTACCGTCCTGCTGATACTAAACAGAAGGAAAGATGGAATAACTTTGCCAGATCCCAGCTTGCCGCAGCCGGTTTGAATGCCTCAAGCCGAGAATTTACATTGAAAGGCGCTTTTATTTCTTTAATATATTGTATACTCGGTATGTTAAGGTCAAACGAAAATTAGTGTTGCCACAGCGGCGGGAGCAGCGGTCCCGCTGCTCATTAGTTCACCGTATGAGAAACACTGCCGACTGTGATAGGACCACAGGAACTACCACGTGTAGGCCTCACGGCCTCTTGTAGCTTTCTTATTTTCTTATGTTCTTATTTGGCCGACGGCTTTTTGCCTTTTTTTCACAGTGCGTCCCTTGTAGCATAGAAAGAAAGCTAGAAACAAAACGCAGTGAACATGGATTGGATGGCCGCGGCGGCAGGGGCGTCGAGCTGCCAGCATCTGTGTAATAAAACGTTTGCAAGATTTTCTTCGCCTCCTAATCCCCTCTAATGGTGGCTGAACGTTTTAGCGTCGGACGTGGCGTGGCGTGGCTTGGTTAGGCAAGCTGCATGTGACGTCACAAGGGTACCGTACGAGTCAATCCTTGTAAATTGTGGCGTCGTTAACCTAGATTGACATCACAATGTTAAATCCTCATTACCCACTTGACTTAAGCCTGAAAGTAATGAAGCGAGGGCAGCGCGTAAAGCCGCCGCCACACCTGTTGACCAGCAGGCGGGATCGTAGTGAACTGTGGTACGATGTGGTGCAAGAAAAAGTGTTACAGTTCTGGAAAGTAAAAAGAAATCGCAATTCTCGTTCTCTTTGCGTGCAAGGAAAATTACAGTTTGCGCCTTGTATATCTACTGTTGAGTGCAAGTGCAACTTTAGCGGGATTGGTGCTGCTCCACCGCTGTTGGGTGTCGTGCAGCTGCAATTTTGCAGGAAGACCGATGCTCGACCACACACGGAGGCAGCTGAGAGGACACGCTAAACCCACTAAGAAGCCTCGAGATGCGCATAATTTATTTCGTGTCACCAGCAAAAAATTTTTTTATCATGAGTCATAATTTTCACTTCGAATTTAATGCCTGAGCGTAGGGATTGCATAACTTTGCACCGGCTACAGCATTGTGTGTGAAGAAAAAAATTGTAAGGCGAATCTACAGGGCAAGAAGGGCTTCGTGGCAGCACAGATGCATCCTCGTTGCCCAGAAGCAGCGTCTACAAGCTTCGTTTTCTCGCTAACAAGACTTACACGCTTTCTATCTGTTGCATGACGAGGCACTTGGAAAGTCTAAGCACCCCACAAACTGTGATCACTTTTGCCTATGAATTTGAGTTGTTGATTCTTTGCTACACGTCCAATGAGTAACGAGCGAAATCACCAATCAAGACCCCCTTAACGGCTTATCTGGCTTTGTTACCTATAATCATTGCTCGCTATGCGCATTGTTTCTCTCCATCGCTGCTCTCGGTCCTTCAGTGTACCCGCAGCGCACCTGGCGGCCACCTTAACCCTTCAGTTGACCTCTGATGATAGAATACCTGTGTAGTGTGGGGGGGGGGGGGGGTCGTCGGGGGAGTAGATTAGAAGACCCACACACCACCTATTTCTTGTGGCTGCTTCTCCAACCCTTCCATCAGAGGGAGTTCGTAAAAACGGCCTTCGACGTAGGATTAAAGTGTGCACTCGATTGTTTTAACACTGTTCATCTCCCAGTCGTTTCTGAACAACGAGGCGGAGGAGTGGTAGTGGTAAGGGACGGCTGTTTGGGGATTAAGCACGTCTGAGTATTTCACTATTTTGGACCAGAGAGTCGAGCGCCACGATAGACCGTTAGTTATGGTGCGTGTGGCTGGTTTTACTGGATACAACGGTTGTTTATCTGCCAGCTTCACATCTCTAAACCACCACATAAACTGAGAAAGCCCTGCAGATTCTCCTCTCTCCCCCGGTCTCTTCTGCAGATTTAGGAGCAGAATGGCCTCGTATTTCGATGGCTTTTCTGAACCATTATTCCAAAGACTTTACCCACATTTACTACAACCAATGTTCGTAGTAGGCAGCAACCTTCTTGGGTCGATCTCCTTCACGCCTTGTTAACGGTGGAGGGACTGAGAACTGGCCAAGAGAGCGGCTACCACAAGCCCTGCAATTAGCGCCTCGCCACTGGTAAGGCCGGCATACAGAGCACCGACGGGGCTCCACGATGACTGCCGCTTGGCCGCCCCAGATAACACCACAATATATTGACAGGTTTAGTTGCAGGAAATTGTCCCTGCAAGCTATGGTGATCCAATGGAGCACAGCGGCTGGCGTCTCTGATCTCGCACGAGTACAGGTAAAAGGGAAACCACTTCTGGTTGGAGACTAAGCTGTCTGAGAGAGATATTAAGACCACTGCAGGCTCCTTGTTATTGTGAGGGTGAATCAGATAACAGCTGAGCATCGAGTCCCTAATGGGATCAATTACATCACTTATTGCTGGATTAAGACATAGATTATGCTGCGCTTTTATCTTGGTCCTTAGCACACAGGAACCCCTCTCTGCTTTCCAGCTCTGCTCTTATAGTGGGAAAAAAAAATACAGGAATTGTTGCGCTTAATTGTAAACGAACCTGTAACTCACACGTGCAGCAGCAGCAGCAGAAGTAGCGGTAGTTGTGATGGACAAGCTGGCATGTGGCGGGAAGCATCGATGGTGTGTAGAGGGACGGAGCAAGGGCGGTCCATGAGAAGGAGGATGAAAGGAATGGGTAGAGAGGCAAGTGTGGTGGAAAACAGGTGTGGTTGGAGAGGCAGGTGTGGTGGAAAACAAGTGTGGTTGGAGAGGCAGGTGTGGTGTAAAACAGGTGTGGTTGGAGAGGCAGGTGTGGTGGAAAACAGGTATGGTTTGCGAGGCAGGTGTGCGTCAAGGTACCATGTTTTTGGGAGTTTGATGGATGGATGCGTAGATGATTAGGCTGTCAAGTATTTCGATGTGTCGAGAGGAGCGGCGAGAATGCCTCGCCTGCTGGTGGGAGCCTGAGGGGGGAGTGATCCTTGTAGATTGGGAGGAGAAGGGGAATCAGGGTGGGGCTCAGGGATGGATGAGGGACAGGAGCCAGAGCCAGGTGCACTCCGGCAGCATCAGGGCCTCCTACCCTCTTGGTGTCTGAGATGCGTCACCTGCAGCCTCGGCCGCGTCTCCCGCTGTTCAGGCGCTGTGGTGCGGCAGAAGATACAAGGGGAAAGGAGGTTCTTGCCTGATCAAGAACAGTTTGTTGTCTCATACATTTCGGTCATCTATTTGACTCTTATACCTCCGCATCACTATGATCATATACCGTTCCCTAATATTGAATCATTCTGAACATCATCACCTAGTCTCAAACTGGATCTTATAAGGTTCCAATAACAATTATATATATATATATATATATATATATATATATTATATTATATATATATATATTATATATATATATATATATATATATATATATATATATTATATATAATATATATATATAATGTATATATATTATATATATATATGTATATATATATATATATATATATATATATATATATATATATATATATTATATATATATATATATGTATATATATATATATATATATATAATATATATATATATATATTATATATATATATGTATATTATATATAGTATATATATATGATATATAGTATATATATACTATATATATATATATATATATATATATATATATATTATATAATATATATATTATATATAATATAATATATATATATATATATATATATATATATATATATATACAAAAAAAAGGATAGATATGACAGGCAAAAAGTCAGTGGGCGAGGAAGGTCCTTCAAGGGTTAAGATGCCCCGGGCAGGTGAGGGACCAGCCAGGTAATGTGTTACCATCGCGCCCCCACATCGGCTACCGTGCCATCTGGTCCTTACATGGCCAGCTAACGTATTCCGGAGAGTAGTTCCGTTTGTGGTTAATTACCGGGTGATGTGTGTGCCGCCTCGGGGAAAGTGACGCGGCGGCCGTGCAGGCGAGGCGTGTCCAGGGGCAACACGGTCTTGGCCTGTCTCTCAAGGGCCTGCCTCCCTTTGTCTCCTCTTTCTGCGTCCGCTTGTGCGTCTGTGCCTGTCCCTCCTCCTCCGTAATCCCAAGATTATCTCTCTCTCTCTCTCTCTCTCTCTCTCTCTCTCTCTCTCTCTCTCTCTCTCTCTCTCTCTCTCTCTCTCTCTCTCTCTCTCTCTCTCTCTCTCTCTCTCTCTCTCTCTCTCTCTCTCTCTCTCTCTCTCTCTCTCTCTCTCTCTCTTTTTATTTAATTTTTTATTTAAACAACTGACATGGTATACATGGGGCTACAAATAGCAAAGAGGTTGTTGAAGGCAATGGGTGGCAGAAGCTAAAGATGTCCCCTGTCCCGGGGACATCTATCTGAAAGCTATGCCTTATAGGATAAACTAAATATATAATGTTACAGACTGAGGGTCACTGTCCGTCACAGGCACTTTTTCAGGCGCACTATTTACACGTACACTGTGTCACTGTGTCAATGTGTATCACTATGTGTGTGTGTGTCACTATGTATCACTACTGACACGACAACTGTGTTACGTCTTACGGGCACTAAAGCGGATGTAAGCGGCACCATCTGTGGGCCGCCACCTTCAACTGCTGGGTGTTCATGGCCACGACATCCACCTCAACCGTGAAGGTGTTCCACAGTGTCGCCGTGGCCCAAGTAAAGGCTCGCTGGCCCATCACGGTGTGGGTCCTCGGGGCCTCAAGGAGGAGATCACCTGACGCTACCGTCCTCGTAGCGCGCTCTGACCTCCTCCACGGGACCCGAAGTCCTGCAAGGTGGGAAGAGTGTTGCACCTGGGCCTTGTGCAACACTGTGAGGGCACCGACTCTCCTCCGGTGCCCCAGGCTGTCAAGCTGGGAGCGGGGATCATCCTGCCAATGCTCCTGCTGTAGTCGTTGTTGCTGTTGTTGTTGCTGGTGTTGGAGCTGCAGCTGATGTTGTTGTTGTTGTCGTCGCTGCTGCTGCTGCCACTGTTGCCGCGGGCGACGTTCCCTGTGATATTGGTCGTCGGTTGGGTGTATGAGGCGCTCAGCACGCCTCTGCACTTTGTCCAGCAGTGACAGGTGGCACTGGGCACTACTCATCCAGGTGAGAGGACTGTACTCCATGACGGGCCTCACTTGGGCCTTATACAGCCGCATGAGGCCGTCAGCGTCGAGCAGGTGCCTTACTCGGCGCAGGAGAGTCACCCTCAGGGAGGCTCGACGTGCCACTGTCTCCAGGTGGCGGTCAAAGCGGAGCCTGGAGTCAACCTCCACCCCCAGGATGTTGATGGAGTCCTTGATGGCAAGGGCATCGTCCCCAAACTTCAGCTTCCCCTCGAGTAGCCTGGGGTCCTCCCTCGAACGTGATATAACCATGGCCTGGGTCTTCTCGGCAGCAAACTTGACGTGCCACCGTCTTCCCCAGGCCGTGATGTCACCAAGTTGATGGTTGGTGGCATCTATCACGTTCGCAGTCTCCTCTCTGGTGTAGGAGTGGGACACGGTGCAGTCGTCAACATAGGCAGACGCCACAGGGAGGCTTTGGATGAGGTCATTGAAGTACAGGTTCCACAGGATGGGGCCCAGGACCGATCCCTGTGGAACGGAAGCCTCCACCGGGTACGTGGCTGACGTTCTCCCATTCACCACCACCCTCAGACTCCGGCTGTGCAGGTAGCTCGAGAACAACGCCAGCAGCTGTCCCGTGATGCCGAGCTGTTCAAGCTTTGCCAGGAGGCCCTTGTGCCACACACAGTCAAAGGCCCCGGCGATGTACAGGGCAATCACCAGCGATGGGCAGCCAGAGTCCAGGCAGTCCTGCCATGATTTGGAGAGCAGGAGAAGCAGGTCCGAGGCGGAGCGTCCCTTCCTAAACCCGTACTGTCTAGGGGACATCAGGTGGTGCTCCTCTAGGTGGCGGGTCAGTTGCTCTGCAATAATCCTTTCTAAGATCTTGCTGACAACTGACAGGAGCGAGATTGGACGATAGTTGGCTGGATCAGTCCCTCTCTCTCTCTCTCTCTCTCGTCTCTCTTCTCTCTCTCTCTCTCTCTCTCTCTCTCTCTCTCTCTCTCTCCTCTCTCTCTCCTCTCTCTCCTCTCTCCTCTCTCTCTCTCTCTCTCCTCTCTCTCTCTCTCTCTCTCTCTCTCTCTCTCTCTCTCTCGTCTCTCTCTCTCTCTTCTCTCTCCTCTTCTCTCTCTCTCTCCTCTCTCTCTCTCTCTCTCTCTCTCTCTCTCTCTCTCTCTCTCTCAGCATGTTCCAATTCTCGATGAAGGCAAAAATAACAACGCCATGCCAATATACATATATTTTCCTCGCTGTCAAGAGCACACCGTCCTGAGGGCTGCCCTGCCGCCGCACACTAACCACCAGGGAACGAGACTGCACTCTTGTTACTCACGACTTGTCTCTCTGGCAAGTTTTATAGTGGGAGAAAAGAAGAATTAAAAAG
>JACEEZ010023042.1:0-10110 GCA_016584305.1 Chionoecetes opilio
CCCCGCTTTTCCCCCCTTCCCCCCCACACACGCCTCCCAACCGACACCCTTTTCCCCTCCCACACACACGCCGGGGAAAATACTTTGGAACTCATCCTTCCGGCTTTCACTGAAATGAACTACCGCACTGTTTTGTTGCTTATTGTACTTACATCTGTAAAGGTTTAGGTGCGCTCACCCTTTGGGTTTAACCCAACCCCCCTTTATGAAATATGACGAGCCTAAAAAAAATTCTAAGCCCCAGTTGGGTTGGGTTAGGTTATTTTGTGGTTAAGGTTGGGTTTAGGTTTTGGGGTTTTATTAGGTTTAAGGTTTGGGGTTGGGTTTAGGGAAAACTTTTTTGGTTAAAGGGTTTAGGTTAGGTATACTTTGGGGGTTAAAAGGTTGGGTTTTTAGGTTTAGTATACTTTGTGGTTTAAGGTTATTAGGTTTAGGTATTATACTTTGGGGTTTTTAAGGGTTTAGGCAGGTTAGGTATATTTTGGGGTGGTTAAGGGTTTTAGGGGGTTTTAGGTTTACTTGGGGGTTAAAGGTAGGTTAGGTTTAGGTTACTTTTTGGTTTTAAGGTTAGGTTAGGAGGTTAGGTATATTTTTGTGGTTAAGGTTGGGTTGGTATATTTTTTGGGGTTTAAGGTTTAGATTAGGTTGGGGATACTTTGTGGTTAAGGTTGGGGTTTGGGTTAGGTATACTTTGTGGTTAAGGTTGGGTTCTCTCTCTCAGGGAGTTCCCCTGTCATGGCGGCCAGGGTGAAAACAACAATTGAGTTTCCGGGGATTTTTGTTTTGTTTTTAAACTGTACCGTGTTTCTGGAGACCGCCGTGTCCAACTTTTCTTTTTAAGGCTCACAAGCCCTGGAGATAGTTTACCAGCCGAAAGTGACTAAAATAGTACAGTAAGGTTAAATCTACTTTAGGGGAGCAGGACCGTAAAAAGGGACTTTTCAACCAGATCTGCGCATGGTATATGAAAACATGGAAAAAGGGAATGATAAATCGGTTGTGGGGCAGACTCCCTTCAATCCTCAACCCGAAGCCAAAGAATTGAGGAAATACCCATGTTCATGAGCACGGAAAAATAATCAGGTGATGGTCAACAAAAAAACATTTTTTAGAAGAAGCTTGCTAGTGCCGTCCCGCGCAGGTGTGCCCCAAAACCGACCACGGTTTGCCACACCAAACGGGTAATCTTCCCCTTACAGTAAAAAACAAGGGAATTCCTCAACATAATTTACGCAACCCCAGATCTACAAAAAAAACGGTGCCTTTGAAATGGGCTAAACCCAATATTGGGGGCGCCCAAAGACAATCATTACCATTTTACGGAAAAAATTGAAACCCCCACACCAAATACAATTTGGGACGCCCACGGCCAGCCCCTCCTTCACCCGACGCTTCGAGGCCAGCCCCCAGGGGCCCCACAGACCCCCCCTCCCCTCCCTCCCAGGCAGCCCCAGCTCGACCCGGGGGACCTGCAGCTAGCCCCCCCCTCCGCACGGGGACATGCAGCCAGCCCCCCCCCCCTGAGGAACGCGCCCCCCCTCCCCTGTGCCCCTGCAGCCAGCCCCTTCACCGCACACCGCCCCGTGGATGACCCCTTTAACCCGACGAATGTGGTTTTGACCCTACACCGCCAGTGACCCCGGCTGACCCTTTTGAAATCTGGCGACTCGAGAAAAAGCCCCCCTCGCAGCCGGCAGAGGGCCCAAAAAGACAACCTCCCAATTCCCGTCACTTTACAAATACCTCAGCCATCCCAAAATTGCCCCGCAGGGGGGGGGGGGGGAAAATCACACAACTAATGATTTATTTTTATTTTCAAAATGATAAGCGGCAAAGGCAAAACTCTCAAAAAAAAAAATTGAACCCCCTTGTTAAACTAGAAAGAAAAAAAAAAAAGGAGGTCAAAAAGCCCCTAAAAAAACCCGAAATTTTTAAGATTTTCTTATATACCCCCTTGAATCCCCCTGCAACAAAAGTTTTAAGTTTTTTATTAGAGCGCAAGAAACCCTAGCAGTTTAAAAAAGCCCCAAAATTTAAAATCAGACCCTCCATCACCAACAAAAAACCTATTTGGGGGGGTTTCTAACTTGCAAAAAAGGTACTAATTCTGATTTAAAAGAGGGAAAAAATGCAAAGGAAGGACTATCCCGGTTGCAAACATCGACCTGTTTTTTTTTTTTTTAAAAATTGGGTGAAGGGAAAAAAAATCAAATGGATTTCTTCGAGTGCGGATATAGGTGGGCGAGCATACTTTATGAGAGCCCCTATACAAATTTTTGAAATAATTTTTTGGTTTATTTAATTTAAAGGAAAAAAATAATAAAGTTTTGGGGTTTCAAGGGGGTTGTGCCAAAGTTTTCCAATGTCTCAGGGAAACCAAGTCAAGATAAAAAAAGTTTAACGAAGCTAGGGGGAAATGGTTTTGGAAAACAAAAACGGGTTGACTGTCATTAAAAACCCAGTTCCAACGTTCAGACTTGGCACTGGAAGATTTTTGATGATTTTTGTTTTAGCAAAGGGTAGGGGGAAAAAAACGATCCCTCACCCTGAACAGACTAGTTTGTGTCCTTTTTAATTCAGTGATTTTTTTGGGAGCCCAAACAAATTGCTAACAAAGGTTTTTTTTTTTAATTTTTATTGGGGCATGAATTAAAAATCTCTTTCGGAAAAAAAAAAAGTTTTCCAAAAAAAAAACCTTGCCCCAAAGGGGGGGAACGGCCGCCACGTAAAAAAATCCAACGGGGGGGAAAATTTCCGCCCCCCCGCCCCAAACGGTTTTTTTTTTTTTTTTCCTCCTTTATCCATAATAATTAAGCTAGGTCAATAAATATTTTTTTTTACACCAAATGCATGAATGTATGCCATTACCATACAATTTTCATCCAAAAATTGGAAGTAGTTTTTGTGCAAAAAATTTTTTTAAAAACCTTTTTTTAAAAAAAAGGGGTCAACGGCCCCCATCTTTTGGCAAGCACTTACCAGCTTTATTTCCTTTTAATCTACTCTGTATTTCCTTTAATATTTTCCACTTTCGGGGTCCACTCTTTTTTTTTTTTTTTTTATTTTTTTCTGCTGTGAAATAGTCTTTCAGCCCCCTAAACAGCGTCAATCATTACTCACTCATTATTTTTTTTGCATGATTTTGAACCTACACAGGGTGCCAGGCAAACTAATATACACAACCAGCAAGACAGTTTTGAACCGCTTTTCATACATTTAATTTTTTAAGAGGCCAACGATAGGGGAATTCTTTTCTCTTTTTGCCCAAAATTTGGACCAAAAAAATTTAAAAAATTAATTAATTAAATATAGTATGATGTAGCTATAATTTGTTTGGCTTTAGAATATCTTGGGAAATTCCTAGTCCTTTGGGTATTTTACAATCCCAGCGTAAATTTTGTATTTAAAAGAATAGTTAGTTAGTTTTAATTAAATAATTACTTTTATAAATAATACCTGCTTTTCTAACCCTTATTTTATCCTTTTAATTTGTTTTAGGAGTCAGCAGCAGAAAAGAAAAATTTCCAGTATGAGCTTTGTGGTTACCCCCTCCCTTTTTTTAATTTTTTGGGACCCCCGGGAGGCAAAAAAAAACGGTTTTTGGCAGACGGCAATAGGGAACGATTCCCCGTACAATCAGGCCCACAGTCTTCAGATCCAAAAGATCTTTAGAGGGGGAGCACTATTTAAACGCCCCCCCATGGAAAAATTCACACATTTGATGAGACTTCCCCGAACCCGCAGATATGTCAAAACTAGATATGGAAAAGCAGCTTGTTTTGATGGATATGAAAGTGGTCCACCCTTTTTTTTAAAGACCGACTCCCCGACGCCGAGCGGGGGGGCTCTGTTGGTGTTTAAGTTTTTACGACCCCTAAAATGGTGTTCAATTTTTTAAAAAAAAGGATGTTTTTTCCTAGCTAATCAAGAAAACAAAAAATTTTGTTCATCAACTTGCTGGGAAAGATTTTGGAGGGGAAGAGGTTGTAAAGTAGCCCAAGCACTTGAGCGCTGACGTTTTGTTTGTGAAGATGCTCTAAAAAAGGCACAGAAAAAGGGGGAGAAGAAACCATTTTGATAGCAGATGACACTGACCTTTGTCCTTCTATTTTATCAGCCACTGAGATGACTTTTACAATATCTACTTCACGCCAAAACCCCAAAGGCTAGTGCAAAAAGTGTAAAAAAAGGTTGGGAACCCAAAGAAAAAGGGAGGAAATTTTTGGGGGAGATTGGTTTGTTCCAACATTCTTTTCCCCATGCCTACGGGGTTGGGGGATTGTACATCCAGTGTTCAGGAAATTTGGGAAGGCAGGTCCTTTCGAAAGGTGAAATTTAACAATTTGAAAAACCCTTTCCCCAAACTGGCAGAAGTGTTTGGCAAGGATAGCAGTTCAGAAGAGGTTTTTGAAGCTGGGGGGAGAAGGCTTTAGTTTTTGGCCCCGTACAATGGTAAAGATGGGGAAAAACATCAATATCTCCGACCCTGAGGGCGGGTTTTTAAAAAAAAATTTTAAAAAAAACTCAAAATATGTTTAGGCCAAATCAGCCACCAACAAGAGCAGCACAAAAAAAAACCTTTAATTGAGTTTACTTCCAAATTTTAGGAAGGAAAAGGGAGGAAACCAGCAAAAACCCCCCACGAGGGGGTGGAAACTTTCAGATTGGGTAAAAAATTAAACCAATCATGAGACTTGCCGCGGTCCCGTAAAATTTGTTTGGTTATTAGGTTTTAACGTATTTTTAGGTTTTTAGACAGCAAGATTTCAGTTGCAGGAAACATGGCATTATGTTCAAAACTTGTGTGGTGATTTCAAAGGCCTCCACTGCACCAACTCACCACAGCCAGATCTTGATGTGATGAAATTACCCGTATTTTGTTCTTTACAAGAAAAAATGTTCTTTGGTCCGTTCATGAACTTTTTCTGTGGGGGTTATGCAAGAGCCCTTTCCCCCGCATTAACCCAATGACCATTCCTTTTTTGTAAATTGTACTATTTTGGACCATTTTTTTTTTATGAAATGTCAGGAATTAAAAGGAAAATTGTTTCCTTGAAAAAAAATACTTGTCTGTTTTTGTACCCTTTTTTTATATTCATATTTGTTAAGAAAAAAAAAAAAAAAAGCATGAAAACAGTGGCAGGGGTATTTTATTTTTTTGGTGTTAGTTTATTGTTAAGCTATATACCATCATTTTCAATTTTAAAACACCAAGAAAAGTCAAGTGGGGGGTGGGCCCCTGTTTAGGTTTTCATGCAAAAAAAAAATTTTTTTATTTCTAATTTTTCGATTTTAATTTTTTTTTTTCACAAAAAACTCGTACCAATTTTGATGAAATGCAGGAATGGCAGTCATAGTAATGCATTTTTTTGGGTAAAAAAATTATTTTACCTAGCTTTAAATTTATGGATAAGAGGGGAAAAAAAAAAAAACCCTTTTTTTTGCGGCCCGGGGGAGATTTTTCCCCGTTGGGGGTTTTACGTGGCGGCCGTTTACCCCTTTCGGCAAGGTTAATTCGGTAAACTTTTTTTTATCCGAAAAAAAGGAAGGGTTTTTCATGCCCAATATCCAAATTAAAAACCTTTGTTAGCAATTTGTTTGAGGTTCAGCCACTTTTGATAAAACTATAGGCCAGTTTTTAAGTTGGTGCACCATAGTAAACAAATTTCCCGGATTTTTTTTTTTTTTTTTAAACTTGATTCAAATTGGAATATGTTAAGAAACAAACTCATGTTCACAATGATATTCAGAACAAGAATGCATCCCAAAACAAAAACCCGATAGGAACCCTCACGCCAAGGGTTCCCGCCCCTATCCCCCCCCCAAAAAAAACCTTATGTTGATCTCACCAACCACCCGTCATGGTAAAGAACCGACACACCCTTTCACAGTACTACTAAAAAGGTATTAAATGCCAATCAGCATGGCAACCCCCCCCCCCCCCCACCCCCCCAACCCCTTTGGCAAAACGCTTTAACCAACCTACGCCTACCACCCCCCACCGGCTTATGCCCAACACTGGCCCAACAATACCTGGCCAGCTGGGTGCCTATCATCCCACGCCCGCCAGGGGGCCATAGGTTACTCCTCGGGCCTTCGAAAACACTGTTGCGGGCACCCCCACCCACCCCTACATCATGAGAAACAAAATACTCTTGGAGAAGTCACAGACGCGCCCCCGCCCTCCCCACACGCGAGTCTTTTCACCCCCCACTAACACTAAGTGTGGCCCCCTCAACACATCAAAAAAAACCCGAAATAGATGCTCAACTGTGGGGAATTCACATTCCGCGAAGCACTTTTGCGGGCACCCCTCACCCACTACATGCATTGAAACACAGAATACTCATTGGGGAAGAACACAGACGCGACGCGACCCTCACCACACGCGAATCTTTTCACCCATTAACACTAATGTTGCCCACTCTAAACACATCAGAAAACGAAATAGGATGCTTAAAACTGGTGGGGAATTCAACCCCAAACAGTCCAATTGTAGGCATGCCCCACAAACTCAGATGTGAATTTTGCCTGCCCTAGGACATAAGTTCAAAATTTATGTAATTATTACAGTAGATAGGGATGTGGCGAAAGAGAGAAAATTGCCGATGTTATGTTTATTAGAAAAGGAGTTGAAAATATTGAACATATAAAACGCTCAGTCCCTACAGTCTAATTTTGATTAAATTAAGCTTATTTTCTGATAGAGATATTGTTTGTGATTGTGTGTGAGTGAGACAATGGCTACGTGCTGAAACTCCTGATGAACATATTAACATTCCTAGTTTTACGGGTTTTTAGATGTGATGCTGGACGTGGGAGGAGGTGTATGTATTTATGTTAACAAACTACTGAAAACTAAAATAAATAGATCTACCTTTTCCTAAACAACCAGGTGTAGAGGACTTATGGCTTGAGTGTCAAGAGTCATATGTTTGCCACCCGTTATCATTGGGGTGGTTTACGGGCCCACCCTAAGGCCCCAGTGGCTTCTTTTGAGTATATTCAGGATGTTTTTAGACAAGTTGTTGGGGTAGGTAAAGAAAAGGGTTTTATGTATTAGGTGATTTTAATGATAAATTATTTTCTAAGAAAAACAAAATGAGTGGTATAATCAAATTGCAATAAACTTACACAGTTGATAGAAAGAGGCCACTAGGGTGACACCCACATCAGCTACTTTACTAGATTTGATAATTACCAACAAACAAACCTTGTTTTAGCCTAAATCTTTTTGTTCCGGAAATAATATCAGCCCCTGACCTCATCAGTATTAATGTAAATTATTAGTAAGCCTAAGCGAAAGCCAGAGATAAACACTTTTCGTCATCTGGGAAAATATAGAAAGGGATTATCTGTGTGACTTACTTATGGAGCAGTCTCAAAACCTTAATCAAATAATAAACCCACCGACAATGTGACTTAAAAAGTAAAATATTTTAATAATAATTTTACCAAATGTCTGGACAAATGTGCTCCCTTTTGTAACCAAGGAAGTTAAAAGACCTTTAGCACCTTGGCTTAATGATGATTTGCGTCTGGCCAGAAAAAAAAAACGTGATAAATACTCGCAGGTAAGTTGAGGAGGGGACAGGTCTAACATTTCTTTGAAAACAAAAGTACAAACGAGAAGAAAAGCAATTAAGTCTCGTATTGCTAAACTAAAAAAGGAATATTATGTCAATAAAATTTCTATGTTCTAAAGGTAAATTCATCAGTATATGGAATCTTATTAAGGAATTTAGTTCCCCTACAAAAGAAGTGTGGCTCTGAATCATTTGAATTCGAAAAATGTAAGTGAGAAGGCCGTTTTGTTTTTAATAATTTCTTTGAAAATGTAGGAAAGACAACTTATGATCAAACCACAACAGACTTTACAGAAAAATACTTATCCTTCGTTGGACCTCTGATTACAGAGTGTAATAGAGGGAGTGAAAATTGAATTTTAGACCCAAGCCCATTGGACACTAATACTGTGATTTTAACAATTAAAAAGTCTAAAAAGATACCGTTTGTGGGCTCAGATGGGGATATCGCTTAAGTTCATCAAGGATGCCTTATAATTATTGGCTTTTCCCCAAACTTGCATAATCAATACTTCTATCGTTTTACCGGTGTATTTCCCCTGGCCTGGAAAAAATGCACATGTCATTCCTTTGTTTTAAGAAAGGCGATTTCAACCAATGTGACTAACTATCGCCCAATTTTTTTCCATTACCATAACTTTAAAGATTTTTTGAAAATTTAAAAAAATATTAACCCCTTTTTTGAAACTATTCAAAAAAAAAAAAACAATAAAAAAAAAAAATATTGTTACTTTTATTATCCCCAAAAACATTTGAAAGGTATAAACCCCAGAAATTTCTAGCCTAAGCTTCTCTCTAGCTTCTTAACTTTGATACCCTTAAAATAAAAAAAAAAAAATTTATGGGTTAAGGAAAACATTGAACCCTTATTCATTTATAAAGCAATGACCCTTTAAATGTATTCTCCTAGTAGAAAAGTTCATGCCTTACCTGAAAACTTGGCCCTCATTTTAACGGAACTCCTTACAGAAGTCATCTCCTCAAGTCAAAAATAATTAAAACCCAACCCCAAAAAAAAAGTCGCAGACCGCCCCGAAGTTGCCATCCGGGCCAGAACCCAAAATTTAAATGACATGGCCCTCAAAACTTCAATGACTTATTGCCAGTTTAAGTACGAAATTTAGATTTCACATGGATCTTTGAAAACTTAGGCAAAAATTAAGGAAAGGACCTCCTTTAATTTGCAAAAATTTATCTAGTTAAATCAGATGATCAAAATGTCAGCCAAAACATGTTACATTGGGAACAGAAGACATTTCGTCACTTGTAAAGAATATATGATTAGTTTACACAAAACTCCTTCCAGTTACAACAAGGGCAAAAAATTTAGGTTTTTTCATGGACGCTATTAATTTTGACACTGCTTAACATAATTTTTTTTTAAAGAAGTTAAAAAAAAAGTCATTATTTTGTTAATGATATAATGCGGGATAAGTGGAAAATTTGAAAATCAGCAGAAAAAAATTTTGTTCCAAACAGATTGAGTAATTTTTATACTGATTGCATATGGTTGTAAAATTTTCCCAACATAATCTTTTTTAACAAAAGCAAAAACTCAACATTTGTGCCCGAGTTTGATTATTTTAAGAAAATTTTGACATATTTCCTTTCTTCAAAGAAAAAAATAAAGATCGTTTTAAATTTAACAAAATATTTTTTTTATGTTAAAATTTCCATTATTAAATCTTCTGAACGGGCAAGTTCCGGATTGGTCAATTATTTCAAATGTTTTCCCCTAAGTACAAAAACAATCATGACAAAATTTTTAGTAAATTTTTATTTGAGTTAAAATTATCCGTTGTTTAAATTTTACTTAATGGCCAAAAAAATGGAGTTCCCACGCAAGTCAAGCTAGGCAAATTTCACTTTCTGTATTTTAATCTAACTAGCACTTATTTAAAACAAATATTTTTATAGATATGTTTTCGATTCTCTTTATCTTTTTATTGTTAATTTTGGTTTACTGCCATTTACGTCTCTGATTTTAAGATTATAGATTTACTTTTTATGTAATTTTTTCCTAGTTCTCCTTTCTTCTTAAAAGTTTGCAATTTTACTTTTCTTTTTTTTTGTAATTCCTTTTGTTTTCTTGAATTCCATCTGTTTTCTGGGATTTTTTTTTTCTCTTCTAGTTTGCTCTGTAGCGGAATTGGTGCCAATTTTTACGTGTAACTTTATTTTTCCCTCTACTTTTCTCTTCTTTTGCCCTTCTTTGCTTTAAATCCTTCGCTTTTCAAGTAACCAATTTTTAGTATTCGGTAAAACCACTTCCCCGTGAAATTCGATTGAATTGAATGAAAAAGACGAAAAGAGGGGAGGAGGGGAAAAAGAGGAAAGGGAGTAGGTAAGAAAAGGAGTAAGACGGAGGGAAGAAAAGGAGAGAGAGAAGGGCAGAAAAAGAGAGAAGAGGGGAAAAAGAACAAAAGAAAGAGAGAGGGAAAAAGAAAGATTTGAGCAAAAAGAGATTGGGGGGGGGGGGGGGGGAAAAAAAAGGGGAGAAAGGGGAAAAAAAGCGGAAAAAAAA